>MEJB01000023.1:2119346-2158290 GCA_001752375.1 Rhazya stricta
ACATGCCACTCCACTGTCCACGTCACCTTCCACAACGAATGACACCGATAATTCCCTCACAACAGATAAATCCAGCCTGGGGGCAAGCCCTTGCAAAGCAGCCAAACCCCTGAGAGCCCCGATTACACCCCGCCAAGTTGTGTGTCCATTGCATCTCACTCAGTTGCCCTCCGTCGCTCATCAATCTCCCGGCGGTGATCCTCCCGAAGACTCGGCGAGCTACACCTACGTAGGACGCTTGTCCTCTGACGAAGCAAACCGAGATATGCTCCATATTAGGTCCTATTCCACATCTTTTCTCCCGTAAAACATTATCCTGCCACGTAACACATGACCCTTCTAGTCTAAATCTTGTAGGTCACTATACCTGATCCAGTATCTAATATCACTTATCTAATGTATCAATCAATACCATGAGTAGCTCTACTCTGTAGCAGTCTACAAGCTCCCACATACCAGCAGCTCATAGATTCCTACAGCCGTCAGTAACGCGCTACTCCTACGCAACGCATCTAACAACTTCCCTGCTTCCCTATACACCTCCTTTCATAAATACTTCTTCTAAGTCCCCTAACCCATCACCTACCTCCAGTGAAGATTAAGTCCTCTCCCTCTTTGCTTCCTCTCATTAAAAGCAGTTACATTACGATCTATCATATTCCATCTGAAAAGAACATTCTTTAACGGCTGTAGAAATATTCTCCAGTTCAAACAGCATTTCACCAACCGTTACTCCAATCTCTCTTACTACTTTCCAAAATTCTTCACGCGAGGCCACATCTCCAGGTACCTCGATACAGCAAACTTATAGATCTATATAACCCCTAATTTTTATGAGTGAGTAATTCTTATACCCTCTAATATACCCTATCACTCACAATATCTTTACATATAAATCCCTTTTATCTCTTGCTTCTATCTACCATACTTTTGGACTAAATGCCTGCCTCCCTGCTCACTACCATCACTCGCCATTGTTTAAATTCCTCTATTATCATTTTGGACTGCAATTCCTTATTTTCCCTTCATCTGTTTACCTTCCTACTTGTTTATAAATTTTGCTGCCGGTTCTACCGCCTATAAATTCCTTAGTTTGGTATACTGCCCTCAAGTTCCTTAAAAGTGGAAGCGCTCTGTTGCGAATTTATCCGTTGTCTCTTATCGGATCTCTGCTCCCCAACGTGGGCCAAAGCACGTAATCCTGAGTACCCAGCTCTGGGACTTAGTTTGTTCACTTCCATTATTCTTTCTGATTGTTTAAATTGTTTGTTTGACTTTTATAAATATTGAGTTCTTAGAAAATTTTGTGGATCTTCCTTTTTATCCTCTGATCTTTCCTTCACTCTTTCTCATTCTCTTCTGACTCTAATAGCTTGGTGTTATTATATATAATTATATGTATAATATATATAATCTAGATCTATAAAATTTTCGAATACTTGTTTTCTACTGAAAATTTCAAAACCTCCTCCTAATTTTATCTCACTATTTTAGTAAATACATTACTTCCAACACCCTAATCTACTCTGGAATCAATTTAAATAATTCCTTAATCTTGGGTTGCATTTAATTTGAGAAACTTGAACACATCACATAAATCAACCTAACTTAGAAAACATATTTGAGATATGCCACCCCTTTACGAGCGGTCATCCTCGCCGCAACTACTAAAATCGTTAGGTTCTCCGTCTTCTACTATCAATAATAAATTTTTGCGAGATCACACCAAAAGTTTCAAATCAACCTGCACAAAAGGAAAGTGAAAATTTTGGTCATTTATATACGACGATATGTGGACTTTCGCTAATAGTATAACTATAACGATGGTTTGCAAGTAGCTGCTRTAAATGTTGGATTACTTACGATGGCTTCCTTAATTCRCTGYAAATAGTTACCATCCAAATCAAYCCATCCAGAAGAAGTTGGAAAGTTTGGGAGGCCGTCATTAATGGTTTACTTATATACGGCAGCTCTACCTTCACGCCGTAAAATGTGTTCATCRATGGCTTTGGTTATGCCATTTCTTTTTTYGTTTCATYGTYGGGTCGCCATAAATAGGTATTATATATGGCGGCCCCCTGCTACCGTTAATACTTCAACCTTAAGTGCCCCATTTTCTTCTAGTGTTGATTATCATTACTCCTATCGTAATATTTTAATTTATGAATATTATTATTATTATTTATAATTGTAAATATAAGTTCTTTTTATTCTTATAACTTATCATTAATATAGATACATTGCATAGAAAATTATTCATCTGATTATTGATGATTCAGAGACACATCTCAATGTTACCATCGAGAATGTGATGAAAGTGTTTCAATCTAGATTTTCGTACAAAAAATGATGCAATGCAAGAAAAACAGCGATAGAGTTATTGTTTGGCAATTGCATATCTACAACTGGGGACAACTATTAAGTGGAAACAACATTGAGATAGTACTGACGCAGTGAAAATCTTTAAATTCATATTTTGGACATTTAGGCCACAAATACAAGGGTCCACTTATTGTAGGCTAGTAACCTCTACTGACAGGAAGCATTTTAGGGGTGCATATCGTGGAGTACTATTAATKGCTAATTCATGGGATGCCAACAATCATACTTTTCACTTGCTTATGCCATTGTGGATAAAAAATCTAAAAAATGTTGCGGGTGCATTATTGTGTTTTTATGTGATCAGTGATCAATTTATCTGTTTGATCTCGGATAGACACTTGGAAATTTTGACCATCATTAATCAAAGTTGAGACCGGAAACATCCGAAAGTTGTCATGTATTTTGTATTTGTCATATCCGTGCAAACTTCAATCTCACTTTCAAGAACAATATGTTGAAGATGTTGATGTATTAGGGGGAAGTACACGTAAGATGTAGAAGTTTGATATGTACTTGGAAGAGATAAGAAAAAGAAGTCATGCAGTATATGACTAGTTGATGAATATCTCTCTTGACAAATGGGCTCTATCGCATGATTGGGGATAGGTTTAGAGTTTTAAATTAACTTGTCTGAATCTCTTAATAGTGTTTTGAAGAAAACCCGTGCAATACCATTCAAGTTTTTGGTTGAGATGAGCTTTAGTAAACTTGTTGGTTACTTTTGCCAACATTGAGAGGAGGTAACTCACTGCCGATATCTATTCCTATCTAAAATATGGAATATTTACATTCATCTTGAAGTCAAGGTAAGGACGCACAAGGTCAACCAATACAATCCACATATCAGATTATTTAGTGTCAGCACTCTGCTAAGATACGGTCGAAAGGGTAATCATGTTTATACGGTCAACATGGACGAAGAAGASGTGTAATTAGCAAAAGTGCAGTTTATTAGAAAAATCATATTCTCACATATTTACTATTTCTCGAAAAAGAGGTTGGGACACTGGAGTTCATTTCAGTGAATTCTACTTTAACGATACTTATAGAAATACATACAATTTTKATTTCTATTCAGTTAGAAATGAGTCAACTTGGAGGCCTACACCTCTCATCTTGAACAAAACAAAGAATTTATGAAGGGTAATCATTTGGGACGGAGGCATACTACAAGGATAGGCAAAGAAATGGATTTATATAGCCCCAATTCCCACCTAAGATGTTGTAATTGCCATCAACCCAGTAATAATAGACAAATTTGTATGAATAATAGATTTCAAGGAGCAATGCATTTGAACTTTATATAATGTGTACAATTTAAATCTTTATCTGTATAGAACAATCTTTGAAACTTTCATCTCCTAATATGTGTTTAATCCAATRATTGATGATGTTGTGATTGGTATRAAAATTGTGATAATTTGTATTTGACAAARAATGTTATGAAAAGTTCGTATTGGTAAGGATTGTTKTGTTAAATTGTTTTATTGGAAAGAATGTTGTGAATTATGTGCTTAAATGTCATGTATATTGATTTGCAAAACAAAGAAAAAAGGAAAATTGCATAATCAGAATAAGGAAAACCAACTCATTTTCCAAATGTGTCGGTTACAAAGTCAAATGCATTCAGCGAATACGTTGGTGGTAAAATCTAGTGCATTTTGGTCACTGGCCGAAATTCCAGGAAGTTGGGGATTCCAAGACTCTATTATTTTAGGGTTTTGTTCTTTAACCATAATAGATATCAATTTTGTTGCCAGAATCCTCGTCACTCTCTGAACTCTTTCTCTCCTTGCCATTCTCTCTCTCTCTCTCTCTCTCTCATTCTAAAGAAAGTTCATCCTAGTTCTCACTAAACCTAGTCCAAATAGGTAGAGTAATACCTAGGAAGATTGGAATAACAGTCTTCTTGTTATTTTCATGCAGAGAAGTCAAAGAGTCACTAGGTAGAATCATCCTCAGCAAGCTAAAGAATCTGGGCAGCCTTCAAACCCATTGGTACCGCCGCCTCCTTCACCTCAGACCGAACAATTGAGTCAAGAGTATTCAACGCCTCCAACAAGAAACTCTAGCGCCCCTTTTATTTTGCAAAGAACAAAAAGTAGTAAGTTTCTCCTAAACTCACCTTACGAATGATTAAGATCCTGAACTTTTATTTTCGTTGTATGATTTCTTACTTCATAAGGTCCTACAATGTCTTGTTTAAATTTGTGTCGAAGGAAATTGCTTCTAGATTGCGGAAGGTGTTGACATCTATGGTTTTAGAAACACAAAGTGCTTTCGTTATAGATAATCTAATAACTGATTATATGATCATCAACTTTGAGGCCTTTCATTGGTTGCACGGGACGCGTCGGGCGCTACATATGACCTTAAATTAGAGCTTGATATGAGAACAGCTTATGATAGGGAATGAAAATTATTTGAAGTGGATGCTTGTGAAGTTGGGATTTCAAATAGGTTGGTTCAGACTATTATGAAAGGTGTCAAATCGGTTATATTTCAAATCTTGGTTAGTAGTGGACCTATTCGTCCTATCACTCCCTCGAGGGGCATTCGCCAGGACGATCCATGATACAAAAAATCCTAGCAAGTGTACTAAGCTGTATCACATAATATAGAATATATTGAATCCATGAAGAATTAATTCCATATTACTATCCACTTATAGTCCTAAATTTTATTTAGCCAAGCAATTGATCAGGCTATGACATTTTCTAATTAATGAAATCCTTATTAACCCTAGATGATCATGCAAAACTATTTAGGAGGACATCAATGGATAAAAAGTCTAACACACGAGTTCATCAATTCTTCAACTAAGTTATGTAATCGATGTTTCCAAACCAACATGTCAAGCATTGAYCAATCAGGCCCAATAATATTGTATATAGTTTCTCAAGATATAAACATCCTATTTTTCTGAGTACTTATGCTATATCTCTATGCTCAAATTAACCTAGAAAAATGCATTAAACATATAGTCCACAAAGATTAAACAACTCATGTAAATATATCTCTATTTCACATGTAATTAATGGCACAAGTTTTTTGACCTAATTGCATTAGTGTATATCTAATCGCGTTACACAATGTCTGAAATAATTGAAAGATGGCTAGTCATACAATAGAATATTTAGAACAATAACAAGGCTTCAATGAGAAAAGATTTATCGAATATGAAAAATGCCTAATTMAATAACATAGCATCCAAAAATGTTACATCATTGTTTTAGAACAAAAGACTTAGTTGACCATGGTTTGAATAAAAACAAAAAGGAATTGAAGATTGAGATAGAAAACCATCACGAAAGATAACAAGCTCGATCCATATTTAATCAGTCGGTTTTCTTTTCTTTTCAAAAAGCTTCTTCAAAGTGTTCCAATGTATTTTCCAAGGTCTAAGAATGAAGACTTTTGTTTTTGGGAGTCAAGGGGATGTTCTATAGCATCTAGAATCCTTTATTGGGTCAAAAAACATGTGAAACTTTCCTAAACCGCCCAAAAATCAACCAAAGTTGCAACATAATCATAAAACTGCCCAAAAATAACCAAAATTGTGACACAATCATAAAATCGCCTTAAATTCATCAAACTGGCACCGAATTCAGCTCAAAAATCATTTTTTGATTTAGGAATCGGTCCAACTCGGTCAAGAACCGACCTAAATAATGTAGAACCTACACTGATTATGTACTATGCCAGGCACTGGTTTAATTTTATTTTTTACTACTTGATATATCGTTGCCAGTTAGGACGATTCGAGCCCAAACAACGTCCGAATTAGGTCAAACCAGGTGTGTTTCGTGCCTTTTATCATTCTCTAACCATTATTGCAGAATTTATAGAATTTTGATTCCATTTTCACTTCTATTATTGACAAATCATTTCCTACAAAATTGAATTGATACATGCTGATATTTGCTCAATAAACCACAATTACATCTAGAATTCTATTGAATTAAACTATTAAAACACCATATAATCTAGATATAAAATCAATGTATCAAAATCCTCCCCACTTAGACTGGTGCTTGTCCCTAAGCAACACACAAAAATAAGAAGACCGAAAAACACGATATAAAAACAAAACAAAAATGATAATCCACCATACCCTACTAATCATCAACATTAACATATGATAATCCAATCCACACATTATAGGGCTACGAGTAACTCACATATCAAAGCCTATCAAATCATATAGAAAACATGTRTGTCAAAGCCCACTCTAGATATCTTGAGAAGCAAAACAAAAAATCATTGATTATGAGTTATGGACAAAGTAATAACTTGATCACCCCATAAGCTTACTCTTAATACAAATCAACCAAGATTAGGTAGGTCTTCAACTTGTAATGTTAGGTCAAGGGATTGGGGCATCAAAATGAAAGGTCAATGATATATCAAGACAAAAAGAAAGCTTATGCAAATGGGGTATAAAGTATAATATGAAAAAAAAATTCCCCATTTACTAATTCTTTCATTCAACACTTCTCCCATCTCTTTTTTAAATATTTTATTTTTCTATTACCCCAACACACAAAGCATATGAATATCCTATTTTTCTTTTCTTTTTTCACATGTGAGTGCATTTTATGCTCCATCTCACATTTCTTCAACATTCATCATCAATATTTTTCAATACTCGACTTGTTTCCCACATCATTCACCATATTCATAAAAAATAAGAACAAAAGCTCTCATACAAAAAGTGGAAATTTCTAGTTTATTCAAAGAAAAATAAGTTGAATCATATAAAGGCTTAAAGTGGGAACTAGGATCGAAACATATAGTTGGGTAGGCATGAAAGGTTTGAACATTTCAAAGAAGGCCTATTACCATCATCTCTTAGTCAATTCACAATACCTATTATTTTGTCTTAGGATGTCAAATTCCCTTTATCCAACACTCATAATGCAGGAATTAAGCAAAGCAACTTCTCTAATACAAGAATGTGGCAAAGTGTGCTCAATCATGCGAAAGTCATATAAGGATGGACATTAATAGCTTATTACTTTAAAATCTCCTAATATGCTTCATGGTATCATATATCCAACATCTAGATAAAAGACATAACACTTACTAAGATCATCATCTATTAAAACAAATAAAACTATGACTAACTATGAAAGTAATTAAATTAAAGCAAAAAAACTCCCCCACACTTAATCTCRACAACATTRTCCTCAATGTATAAAAATATAGSAAAAAGAAAGAGGAAAAAAGAATAATAGTTYCTTGATTTYCGTGTTAAGGTTTGGGTTGCCTCCCAAARAGCGCTTCTTTATTWTCTTAAGTTGAAGATCCCAAAATTGCTCAAAGAGGTTTCTTTAGTTGAGGTGTAGCCTTTGGTGCCTTCTTCCTCCATATTTGCTTTGTTTTCACTTTCGTGGGACCACCTTGAATTTTTCCACTCATCTTGGCTTTAGAATCTGTAGCATTGAGATAACTCTCCGGTGTATCTTGAGATTCTTTCTCTGGCAAGTACCTTTAAAGATGCGTGAATCGTAGTAGTAAAGGAAATATAATTAATTGGATCATGATTTGTCATAGGAATGAAAACATCAAAAGTTATTTGTTCATCATTTACTCTTAAAATCACTTTACTTTGTTATACATTAATTAAGAACCTACCTATTGCCAAAAATGGTCTACCTAAAATTAAATTCTATCMTCTTTCATGTCCAAAACAGCAAAATTAGTAGAAAGTATGAATTTATCCACTTTTACCAAGACATCCTCAATTATTCCTCTAGAATAAATTATAGAATTATCAGCAAGTCACAATAAAATTGTTGGTTTCACTTTCTCAATTCCTAGATTTTTAAAGATAGACAAGGGAATCAAATTTATACTAACTCCTAAATCACATAAAGCTTTACCAAATTGTATATTTAATATTCTACATAATTTAATAGMTTTAATACATATAAATAACCAAATTTAAAGCATACCASGAGATTCAACATAACTTGAGAAGTAGGTACATGGTCGTCCTCCAACAACTTCCTTCCCATTTTTCTCCTTTTATTACACTTCTTGGAGCTCCTTTCCACTTCTCAAGATAATGGCTTGCACTTGTTCACTAGGATTCTTCTTAGTGGTACTTAGTAAAGCACCGTGGGGGGGATTGGATAAAAGATTCACAATTTGCCCCACTTATATCTCCAAATTTCTAAGTAGGGGCTTCTTGATTCTTTATTGAGGTCTGTTGATTTTGAAATCTTTGCTTGGTGCTTTCTATGAACTTAGTCATGAGATCCTCCAATTTAGATTGCCATTCTTAAGTGGAACCTAAAGATGGGTTCCTCTCTCCTGCTTTTTTCTCCATGAGAAGTTTGGATGACTTCTCAAACCTAGATAGTAAGTATTAGAGAAGGCATTGAAGTTAGATCTATTATTATTGAAATAATGAGCCTGTTCCAATGATAGATCAACTTCCTCCAAAGATGGACAATCAATATTAGCATGACCTCCTCCACAATTAGTGCATGATACTCCATAAAAAGTCAAGCTAACTACATGCTTAGTTAGAGTTGTCATCTGGGCTGATAGTTTAGTAATAGCATCCAATTTCACTACCTCCACAACCCTCTTTGGCTAATATCTAGCTGATGACTGATAATTGTTGGTGGCCATGCTATCAATAATCTCATTTGCCTCATCTTGATCCTTTGAAATCAAGCTTCCTCCTGCAGTTGCACCTAACATAGTTCGAATAGTAGGAGTCACACCACTGTAAAAAGTGTGAACTMCTATCTATTCTGGTAGGCCATGATATGGACACTTATGAATTAGATCCTTGAATCTCTCATAAGCCTCATAAAGTGGCTCACTATCAAACTGGGCAAAGGTAAAGATTTTACCTCTCGACCTTAAAGTCCTTGTAGGAGAAAAATATTTACTCAAAAATTTGGTAACCAATTTTTGGCTCTATCAGTTAGAGAGAAATGAAAAAGACCTTAGTTTGATAGCATCTACACTAATGACATTGTATTTGAAAGGATCCAAGATCTCCAAAATGTTTTGAATATGAATATTAGGATTCTCACTATACAATCCACCAAACTGCACAGAATTCTGAATCATCTAAATGATGAAGGGCTTGATCTTAGAAGTATTAGCTGCTACCATTGGTCTTTGAATGTTGGATTCAGCCCCATTTAGTGATGGAATAGCATAATCTYGTAACGGCCCCAAGATTGGAACATCTTGCTCTGCTGGAACAATGTTTTGATTATTTTCATTTTGTTCATGCCTGGATGTGGATTAGAAGTAAGAACTTATTCCATCTCACTAATTTCTTCTTAGTTGCTTTCGCCTCCTTGGTATTTTTCCTATGAGTTTTATTGATTTCAAGATCATATTGTAGTAATTTTAGCAAGACGATAATGGAACATACACCAAAAGAACGTACACCAAAAGAACTCAAACTTGAAAGAAAARGAAAGAAACAAAATAATAAATAAATAAACCAAAGGAAGAAATAAAAATTGGAAAAGAAAACAAAATAAAATAGCTAAATTCAAGTCAAAACTATGAACAATGATATAAAGATATCAATTCCCTGCCAATGGCGCCAAAAACATGATACGAAAACCCTAGCAAGGGTACGAGGTTGTATAGCATAGTATAAAAAATATCAAACCCATAGATAATTAAATTCGAATTACCATCCATTTATAGTCCTAAACTATATTTATCCAAACCAATTAGGCAATTGTAAAATTATCTAACTAATAAAATCCTAATTAACCCCATATGATCACACAAAACTATATAGAAGGAAAATCAATGGATAAAAAGTCTGTAACACATGAGTTTACCAATTCTTCAATTATGTTATCTGACTGATGTTTCCAAACCATCATATCAAGCATTGACCAATTCAGACCCAATAATATGATATATATAGTTTCTCAAGATAAAAACAACATATTCTTCTAAGTAATTGAGCTATATCTCTATACTCAATTTAACCTCGAAAATGCATTAAACATACCGTCTACAAAGATTATGCAAATCATGTAAATATATCTCTATTTCACATGTAATTTATGGCACAAGTTWTTTGATCTAATTGTATAAATATTATCTCTAATCTCCTTACACAATGTTTGAAACAATTGAAAGATGGCCAATCATACAATCGAACATTAAGAAAAATGACAAGCCTTCAATGAAAAATGATATATCAAATATGAAAAATGCCTAATTCAATAACATAGCATCCGAAAAGTTTACATCATCATCCTAGAACAAAAGACTTAGTTCATCATGGTTCGAATAAAAATAATAAGGATTTGAAAATTGAGATAGAAAAATATCAYGAAAGATAATAAGCTCAATCAGTCTTCAAGTAGCCGGTCTTCTTTTCCTTCCAAAAACTTCTTCTAAGTGTTCTAAAGTGTTCTCCAAGGTCCAATGATGAAGTGTTATGTTTTTGGGAGTCAAGGAGATGCTTTATAGCATCTACAGTCCTTTATTGGGTCAAAAAAGTGTGAAACTTTCCTAAGCCGCCAAACCTCATCCAAAATCATGACACAATCATAAAATTGCCTTAAATTCATTAAAACAACGCTAGTTTTGACCAAATCGTTGTTGGATTTAGCTAAAGATCATCTTTTGTTTTGGGAACTGGTCCAACCTAGTCAAAAAATAGCCGAGTTTTCCTAAGCCGCCAAACCTCATCCAAAATCATGACACAATCATAAAATTGCCTTAAATTCATTAAAACAACGCTAGTTTTGACCAAATCGGTGTTGGATTTAGCTAAAGATCATCTTTTGTTTTGGGAATTGGTCCAACCTAGTCAAAAAATAGCCTAGTTAATTCCAAAGTGGCACCAATTATGTACTCTGCTAGGCGCCAATTTAATTATATTTTCTACTAGTTATATATCGTTGCCATTTTGGATGGTTTGGGGCCCAAATGGGTTTCGAATTAGGTCAAACTATGTGCATTTTGAAGTTCTTTCCGTCCTCCATCCATCATCGTAGCATTTATATAGTTTAGATTCCATTTTCACTTCTATTATTCACAAATCATTTCCTACAAAATCGAATTGATACATGATAAATTATTTGCTCAATAAACCACAATTAMATCTAGAATTCTATTGAATCAAACTATTAAARCACCCTATTATCTAGATATAAAATCAATGTATCAATCCATTCCCTTTGTTGTGTATTATTTGTATGGAAGCATTTTCGACCCTTCTTAGTAATATGAAGGTACGGGAGCAAGGTTTTGTCTAGATTATGGATAGGAAGGAATGGTCCAAAAATTTCGCATTTATTCTTTTGTGGATGCAAGTCTGCTACTTATGAGGCCAAAAGCACAAGCGCCCAGAAGATAAAATATGTATTACATAGGTATGGCTTGGAATTTGGGCAATATAGCAAAGTTTCTATCCTTTTTGACAATACAGCTGAGGGTGTTGTGAAAATTGCTATTTCTCAAGAATCARGTGTGGKTAAAGGGTTGGGTCTAGAAGGCATCTTGGTTCACCTTATTTTTTTAGGAGATTTAAAAAAAAAAAGGGACATATTTTCCTATCTTAGGGATGGATTGTGGAACAAGATTAGGGGGTGGAAGGATAAACTCTTATTTTAGGCTATTAAGGCTGTTCTTATAAAATATGTTTTATAGGCTTTCCCCATATATGCCATGTCATGTTTTTTCTTACCTCAATCACTACTTAACGAGCTCACATCTCTTACAAAGAATTTTTGGTAGGGTAAGAAGGAGGGTGGAAGGAGGGTGGTCAGGGTATTTAATGTTGTAAGTGGAGTAATTTGTGTTTCCCTAAGTCGGAGGGGGTCTAGGTTTAGGAATTTGGAGGTTTTCAATTTTGCTTTGCTTGCCAAGTAAGGTTGGAGGCTTTTTCAAAACCCTAATTCTTTGTTTAGTAGCATGTTGAWKGCAAACAATTACTATGATACTGATTTTTTAGGGGCGAGGTTGGGGAGGCATTCTTCTTATGTTTGGCGGAGTATTTGGAATGCACGTGCTTTGCTACAATAAGGGTTAAGATGGAAAGTGGAGCGGATTAAAATTTGGAATACAGCTTGGTTCATTACGCYTTTTGATTTTAAGGTATTATTGACTAATATGTTCTTGCTCCAAGATTTGCAAGTGTTCGCCTTGTTACAACAACATCCTCTTCAATGGAATACTTATCTCTTGAAGGGTTTATCTTCAAGAAGGGATGTGCATGAGATTATACAGGTTCCTCTTCCACATGAACCATATGATGATGTTGTGAGAAGATTGGGTTGTTTACTATACGATTTGTGTACAAAATGGGTATGAATTTCCTTGAACGTGATTGAAGTGTTGTATCGATAAAGCTACTTCTCATGGATGGCAAGGTTTCTTTAGAGACTTTATAGATGTTTGAGGTGCCTCAAAGGTTGTTTGTTATCATGGCGAGCCTATAATAGCATATTATCCACTAGACCAAATTTAAGGAAACGAATGTATATAAAAGAAGTGCATTGTCTAAACTATGGGGTTGAGGAGGAGACAGAAGTCCATGCTCTTTTCTCTTGCTCCCATGCACGACGAATCTAGAAGAGGCTGGGTTCGACTTTGGGAATTTTGGACGAGGCTACAATACAATGAGGGATGTATGACCAATATTTTTCTAAATCTACAAAATGATGGTTGGAGCATATGTTTCTTTGGTGTCAATGGTGATTTGGGTAATGTGGTGAGCATGGAATAAGAGATTTTCTGAAGGGCTGCTTGTGTCTAGGTAGGAGATTATCGCGATGACCAGCAATTACCTTAAGGAGTTTTAACTAGCTTTGTGGGGAAAGGGACGAAGCTTGCCTRTCCAACCAAGAGGCCAAGTTCGCTAGCAGTTACGCTTGTGAATGTTTTTAGGTTGAACACTAGTGGAGCTTGCAAAGAGAACGAACTTAGCTGGGCAAGTTGTGGCAGCATGGTCTTTAGGTTTGACATCGATTTTGTATCTATATTACTCATATTTTTTCTAGAGAAGAATGATATGATTATTGATTTATTTTATGTTTCAAAGAGTATTTTTGTCATAATTTGTCCAATTTCTTTTATAGGAACAATTGTGCAAATTTAGGGCCAAAATGAACTAATTACTACAAAATGCATTGATTTGGATAAAGGATGGATTATGGCATCACAATGAACCCCTATTTCAAGCTTATGGACCCCAAAATGATTATTAGAAGCTCAAGAGTGAATTAGTTGAGAAAAGGCCTAAGAAAACTGTTCAAATCGGCCTATCAAAGGAAATTGGAGTCAAACCAGYGCCAGTTAGGCCTTGAATYGGCACYGATTGCTTTAATTTTCTTAGCCAGTTTTTCCAAGTGCTAACCAGCACTAATTTAGGCCTTGAATCGAGTCGATTCATGTCATTTTGGCATGAATTTTGTACCCTAATTGGTATTTTGGGCGGTCTAAGGTTTCCTATTTGGTTTTAAACTGATAGGAAGTGTTTTAGGGGTAACATAATTCATGTTTAACTCCCTAAAACTTCATATTTCATCATTGGAGACAAGAGAACACGTTGAGGAGCTTTCTGTATAAGAGAATCGGGCGAAGACAAAGGYAATTGGATTGACGACTAAACGGATTACACTTCAGTTTGTAGTGATGTTTTCTTTCATTYTTTCTTGTAAACCCTTGAGTTGTAATTTGGTCATGTTGAACTAAGTTTTTATTCTATGTAATCTACTCCTATTTCTATGTTATTTAAGAAGACTTTTCCATGATTGATGCGTTGAATTCCTTTGAAGTTTTGTTATTGCTCTTATTGTTCAATTGAATGATTGGCCATCTTTGATTGACATTAACATTGTCTATGGCGATTACACCTAGATAATTAGGTCAAATAACATAACCATAAATTGCTTGTGAAATAGAGATATCTTCACATAATTTGTGCAATCGTATAGAACCATATACCAACTGTATTTTCCTAGGTCAAATTRAGTACAGAGGCATCTTGGTTACTTAGAAAAATATGTCGATTATAACYTGAGAAACTATAGTTGATAAACAAGGTTCGATTATTTATTGATCAATACGTTGGAAAGTCGATTGGATAATGTAGATTAGGATAGGTGAAATCATGTGTCTTAGAACTGTCTTCTTTCATTCAATCATCTGATTTTATTTTGTTTTGTTAGTAGTTATTCATAAAATAGTTTATCACTTTCAAATCTTCGATTGGATAAATAAAGTCTAAAGCTTAGAAAGAGTGGTAATTAGAATTAAATTCTCTAATGGAACAATATCTTATTTGTATTACACGATATAGTCTARTGCATTTGTTAGTTTAGTAAATTCATATCAAGTTTTTTGCATGTTGACCAATTTTTAGCCTTTTAAGGAGATTGATGAGGACATTGATATTGTACCCGCTCAATTAACTTATTTTGTTTCATCGACGAGTAATTGATGGAATTACAAATGGGATTGGTCTTTTTAGTTTCTTTGTAGGAGAAGATATCAAATACGTAAAGGAYAGGTGCATCTCTTCTTTTCTTCTTTTTATCATAAGAATCAGTTTGCATATTAAATTTTTTTATTTATTTTATTACTTAACCTTAGTAAGAGTTTTCGAGTTTGAAATATTAAGAAAGTGTTTCCCTTTTTCTTTTTTTATTTTTATTCAAATTTTCTTGATTCTCATTCCTATTCAGATAAGAATCCTCATAAACGGGGCTTTTGTTATAGCCTGTCACTGTAAAGTGTAGGTTTGAATTCATCCTTTGTTTTTTGTCCTTTCCATTCACTTGAATTTCTTTCATTTCATCGATTTTTTCCAAATCCTCCTTTTCTTCCAAAAAAAGAGAAGAAGAAGGATCTTCTTTGATCCCMTTTATTTCGGAAGTTGTTTCTATTTCTACATCTCTTTCTTTCCCACCTTTCTTCCATATTTGAGGCTTCTTTTAGTTTCTTAGTAAGAACGGGTGATGGTATTCTGCCTAAATGGTAGACAGAGGTAATAAATAAGATAATACTAAAGATTCAAGCCATAGAATTTCTCAATTCTGACACAACRTACTTATTTGATTGAATGTACTTATTCGATCTAATAGAATGACTTTTTTTGTATCCAGACTGATAACAACCCAAGCCATTTCATGAATAAAATGTGACCAATTAACCAACTAACAAAACTACTTGTTACAATAACATCTTGTTGTTGCATCCGAACATATAAATGTTGACTAATCTAGCTAACATTGAACTTGGTAAAATGAAATAGTTGAATAATTGAAAAACGAGATTATTCATGAATACACATTGAATGCTGAGATAACGCATTAAGTTTTGGGTAGTAGATCCATAATTAAGAAAATGTTTGTGATTGTTCCAGATAGGTGGAGCTAGGACAGTTATTGAGGTCTACCAATGCTAGTTACAGAGGCACATAATAGATCGATATGAACATCATGAGTTGTTCTATAATAAAATTAGTTGTTTCTAAGACCTTTTTCTTGGTCCGTTCTTCCATAACTTGAGCTCGAAGAAGCAAGGGATAAGAGGGCCCTATGAAGAATATGGTCAGAAATCCAGAATAGAGTCCACAATGACCGAATTGATTATCTTCATGCATAAGGATACTAGATTACCTAGTAGAAAAGATTGAAAAATCATCACAAACCTCCCCTATTTTTTTTCTATTGCAATTTCTGGATTATTTATGATGATTTTTTAAACTTTTTATATATAGAAAAGAAATAGAAAGAGATAGACTAGAAATGACATTTGTTATGGATATTAAAGGAATAGAATTGGGATATCGATGGAATATAATGAATAGAGGCACTACAAGGTTCCCTCTAAAATGGGGCATGGAGCGGAGCCACTACAAAGAAGTTTGGGGGGTTATGAAGGAACTTCTAGCTCTTATTAGTCATGGTTTGAGAATAAGAATTGAACTCTATGAGATATAATCTCCCGTTGTTCCTCAGTAGCTCAGCAGTAGAATGGTTGGCAATTAATCAATTGGTTTTAAGTTCAAATCCTACTTGGGGAGATTTGATTCATTATAAATTAAAGAATTAATAATAAAGGGGGTCGCTTTGATCATTAAGAGCAGTAACCTGTTGTTATCACATTCTGTTAGATTTGAAAATCACTGTCAATACCTTGGTGTAGGTCCGAGATAATCCTTTGTTCCATAGCCCTTGGGCTATTTACAACTAGCCAATTAAGAATTACTAGTACTTTGATGCTCTCATCGATTCTCCCAAGAGGTGAAAATTATCGCAAAAATATTAATAACGAGGAAGGCTTTTTTTWATGCTACTAATACTTGTAACTTTCTCTACTATTCTGCCCATGCTTGGTTGAGGAAGATTTATGGAATGTAAAACAAATAATAAAGCTGACGGTGYAGAGCATACTATATATGATGATTCCACCATCCGCAATAATACAATAAATAGATAAGAAAGAAAAGCCATTCCATTTTGACAAAAGACCCATATCCAAGTTCCATAGCATTTGGTCTGYTATCCCCATCATGCTACCCCTAAAGGGAAAGGTACTTTCCCTGTGGACCAATTGTGGCCRAGGAGGGATTYGAACCCCCGATGATGTGGTTTTTAGCYAYGTGCTCTAATCCTYTAAGCTACAMGACCCATCTCTTTCCAGCTAATTTGTTCTTGGGAGTACCCTAAAAAATGGGACTCTTTCCTCTCCCTAGCATTTCCATTTCGGGTTAAGAAGATGTGGAGGTGCGTTTATCTCTATAAGAGGTGCATTCCTAGGTGTGAAATGGGAGAGAAGGGATGGCCCCTCTAGCTCTACTGGTTTTGCAGGTACTTCTAGGGCTGATTTTGCARGTACTTCTAGGCATCGAGTTGTACCCTAAGACACCTCTTCCTTTACACTTACTTTCAAGGAGATGCAGGCGATGCTCACCCAGATTCAACAGACCTAGACTAAGCACTTCGTGCTCATTCAGTCCTAAYACTWCCRGATTATCTCTTGCCTCGATGAACAGGCCATTTTGATTGATTAAATTTGGCACCACCTCCGACCACCTCCAGGCCATGGTGATGACCTTGTGACAGCCATATTTGATCCATGCTTGCACCCTCTGCACTTCTTTCAGGGAAGTAGTATCCTCTTTGCTTTCTCTTCTAGTAGTTATATTTACATCATTAAGGGCAATGTTCAGAATAAGTATGGGAAAGGAAATTTTTGCTCTTGTGTTTTAAGTTTCTTCTCTCTTAGTAGTTACTAGAGTAGGTGGTGTTTAGATTGAATTACCATTCACCATAGGTAGTTGATACATGTCGACTTTGAAAAGTTGAGAATCATGATRTATGTGGTAGAACTACTAAGAGTTACTGTTGATTTTGATCTTTGCATGTGACATTCTTGGACTTTTGAGCACACATGGCCACATTCTTGTACATACACATATTCAGCTCCATTTCTAGGTTATTTCTATTGGATTTTATTTTGAACCATCCTAGAACTTACTCAAGTACTTTTTGAAACAAAAGAATAGGTAACTATGGATTAACTTAGAAATGATGGTAAGAGGCCTWGTTTGACAAGTTTGAGCCTTTCAAGCCAACCGAACAGAATATTTTGCCTCTGTATCCCACCTCGAGCTTACTTGTGTTCACAATCTAATTCTACTTGGAAGTAACCTTATTAGTTGTACACTTTCTTTTGAAGAGTTTTGAATCCGTAATTTATGTTGAAATATTTTTGRAGTGGRTTGATGTGAATTCATGGATGATTGCAAAGAGAAAAATGTGAATAGTGTGAGAAGGAGCATAAAATGAACTCACATAGCATTGATGAAAGGGAAGAAACAAAAGAGAAGTTTGTTGAGCTAAGAAAAATGTGAATAAAGTGAGATGGAGCATAAAATGCATTCACTTGGATTCAAAATAATAAAAAAGTTGGGGTGACTYATTCAAATATTTTATKTTAGGATTTGGAAAAGAGTGAATCATTGAAGGAATGAGTTTGTTGCTTAAATATGTACCCTTCTTTCATATGAGCTTTCATGATTTAAYACTTCTGTAATCATCTTGTTTGATAGTTAAACACTTTTGCCTAACACTGCAAGCCAAAAAGTCCTACCTAATCTTTGTTGATCTATGTTGCCTAAAGTAGTGAAGAATGAGTATGAAAAGTAAGCCTATAGGAGTGTAATATGAATTCTATCCATAACTCATGATTCTTGAAATTAGTTGAGTATTAGTTTGGTACTTGAGATTGGCTATATATCACACATGATGTCCATGTTATTGATTGAAGTTGATGTGGAATTCTTAGGGTCCAAAAGCACATTGATTGATTTTTGTGCTAACTTTTAATTTGACTACTTGTGGAAATATATCTTTAGTCAATGATCCTTTGTAATCTTGCTTGATGTTAGTCTTGTATTTTAGGGTTATGGACAAGTAACAAGCCAAGTGTGGCGRTGTTTGATACATCGATTTTGTATCCATATTATTGATGTTTTTCTAGAGAAGAATGGCATGATTATTGATATATTTTGCATTTTAAGAGTAGTTTTTTCRTAATTTGTCTAATTCTTTTATTGGAACAATTGTGCAAGTTTAGGCCCAAAAGATGAACTAAAGTCTACAAAATGCATTGACTTAGATAAAGGATGGATTATGGCATCACAATGAACCCCATCTCAAGCTTATGGACCTCTAAAAGGATTATTAGAAGCCCAAGAGTGAATTGGTTGAGAAAAGGCCGAAGAAAGCTGTTCAAATTGGCCCATTGAAAGAAASGGGAGTCAGAGCAGCGTTGATTAGGCCTTGAACAAAAACCGGTTGCTTTAATTTTCTTAGTCATTTTTTCCAGGAGCTAACCAGTGCCAATTAGGCCTTGAACCAGTGCGGGTTCATGTTGTTTTGGCATGAATTTTGTATCCTAATGGTATTTTARGCAGTTTAAGTTTTTCTATTYGGTTTTGGGCTAATAGAAAGTGTTTTAGGAGTATACAAACTCATATTTAACTCCCTAGACCTTTATACTTCACCATTGGAGACAAAAGAACACGTTTAAGAGCTTTTCATATAAGAGAATCGAGCGAAGACAAAGGCAATTGGATTGAAGATAAAGGGATTATGCTTCAGTTCGTGGTGATGTTTTCTTTGATCTTTTCTTATAAACCCTTGAGTTGTAGTTTGATCATGTTGAACTAAGTTTTAACCCTAAGACCATGATGTAATCTACTCCTATTTCTATGTTATTTGAGAAGACTTTTCCATGGTTGATATGTTGAATTCCTTTGAAGTTTYGTTATTGTTTTTATTGTTCAATTGAATAATTAGCYATCTTTRATTGATTTTAACATTGTATAGGACAATTAGAGATAACACSTAGATGATTAGGCTAAGTAACATAACAATAAATTGCGTATGAAATGAGATATCTTCACATAATTTGTGCAATTGGGAAGAACCATATACCAACTGTAGGTTAAATTGAGTATAGAGATATCTTGGTTGCTTAGGAAAATAGGTCAATTATAACTTGAGAAAGTATAGTTGATAAATAAGGGTTTGATTGTTCATTGATCAAGACATTAGTTTGGAARGTCGATTGGATAACATAGACCGAAATAAGTGAAATCATGTGTCTTAGATCTGTCTTCCATTGATCCAATCATCTGATTTTACTTTATTTATTAGTAGTTATTCGTAGAATAGTTTATCACATTCAAATCTTTGATTGATTAAATAAAACATAATTTCTAGGAAGAGTGATAATTAGGATTAAGTTCTTTGAGGGGAACGATGTGTTATTTGTATYACACAATACACACTACCGCACTTGCTAGTTTACTAAATTCATATCAGGGGTTGTTTGCTCTATATGGCCTGAAACATGCGGAGATGAGGTGATATACTATGGCATTTTGCTATTGGAGAGGCTCTCTGGTAGGTGGTTGTTGAGATTGATTTTAAATCTGCAATTGATAAAATTTAGAGTGATCTACTGGATATGTTGACAATGGACTCCTAGTATCAATATCCAGATGAAAGTTAGGAATTTGATAGGGATTTCTTTCGTTTTTGTGCGAAGAGGCATCAATAGACCTGCACATCTCCTTGCACAGATTGGCTCTCATAATGGGTGTGATAGGTTGTGGGTTGGTAGTGTTCCAAGTATTATTAGGGATGCTCTTTTCGCCTATTTGGCTGATTAATAAAGGTTTTCTATGGTTACATATATACAATAAAAAATAGTTAAAATGTTAAAATTGTAAAATGTCTACCATGTTATAAAAATAGATTGTGTCTCAATAATTTCTTCAATGAATAATATCTTGAGTTATGTTTAGCTGACGTGAAAAGAATAGATATGAAAGCCTATTCAACATGTTGGCCAAGCAACGAGAGATAATTATTGAGTCTAAGGAACTCCTTTCATATTATTTAAAAATAACTCTGGAGTTTGAAAAATATTTTTATATTATGTTATTTAAAGAAAATAAATGTCATGCGAGTAAGATCCAATGATGTTGACAATATGCATTGAAAATAATTTTTTTGAACCATGCTACTCTGCCAATTCAATTTGATAATTCACTTGTTCTCGTAATTCATGTTATGACTTTTTTATAAGATTTTTATAATAATTTATTGTGATAATTTATAATTGAAATTGGTAAAGTAATATTTTTTAAATTTTTAATTTTGTTTGTCTTTCCATAAACATATCTTATGTGAATGGATCTATTACCTATCATTTACTAAAATTTATTTAATATTAACGGTATATCATTGAAAACGCTCTTTATTTTTACTCTAGTAGTTTCTCCCATATGATTTGGTGAGAACACTGACATAAGCAATAAGGTCACTCTTCGTAGGACTACTTTTGGAGTAGCAAATTTCAACTAATCCACGGCATATTGATGGTCTTTCTTTGTCAGTCGGTGTCTACTAAGACCGAGCACTAATACTTCGACATTTCTGTAAAGAAAATTGATATATAGAGACAAACTATTGAGAATCTTGCAGTATATAATCCCAAACTTCAGGAGATAGACACAAATACCCATTGAGAATCTCTTAATAGTCTATGCTGAAATTGAAACCAGGGGTTGAGGCAATGAAGACAGTGTGTGTGACGGGCGCTTCAGGTTACATAGCATCATGGATTGTGAAGTTCTTGCTGCAGCGTGGCTACACTGTTAAAGCTTCGGTCCGGGACCTCAGTGAGTCCTCTTTCTGCCTCTCTTGAATTTCATTATTCATATTATGTTATTAGATAATGAGGACTTTTAACCTATGGGTGACGAATTTTGATTAGTTGATACAGAGTTTCTTTTCTGTCGGGTGAAATTTAATTATCAGTGCTCGGCAGAAGATTGGCAAGACACCCCTTTTGAAGAATTTAATATATAATCTGATTTTCTTGCTGAAATTGGTCAAAAGATTTTTATCTTTTTGTTGATATAAGTAGAAAAAAACTTCGAGGGGAAAATGAATTTATTTCAGAGTATCAGTTTAGGCTCCGGGGAAATTCAGTAACATTTCTTTGTCTATAATCGTGCATTGGCAGTGCAAAATTCAAGTGAAGTATTGATTTTCAGAATGGAACTCAACACAGTATTAGCAGTCCAGAAAACTTATTTGGATTGCACATCGGTCCATGAAAAGTAACTTTTCTTGGTCCAAGAACACATGGTTTACTTTTTTAACACAAGAAAAGTTCTTCTGTAATTTTTTAATATTTTAAGTCACAAGCCATTTGTGTACTCGTGCACTTAAAAGAAATCTCTTCTTGATCCAGGAAATTTCTCCACAATTTCCACAAAATAACAAGCAGGAACAGTGAAGATTCTTCACTGGATGGTTGGTAAAAATGCATAATCAATTAAGAGGCAATTCATAATTGATTATGAATCGCCACATTCAACTATGGTTTAATAGCCCTAAAGAAAAAAAACCCGGATGTTCTCTGAGAAAACTTGTAAACCGAGGAAACTTGTGAACTTAACTTTAATAAAACTGGGATATATTTCATGCTGTTCTTTTAGGTGTTATTTCAATCTAATCTGAACATATACAAAATCTGAAGAGGAACATAGCATAACAGTGTTGTAAAAGCTCCAGCTAATGAAATTACTGGAGATTTCTGTTCAAAACATCCATAAGAAGCATCTCTCCTCTTTTTCAACACTATTTGGAGTACCCATTGAATGAGCTGCTTTGCCTTTGACATTTATAATAAATATATTCGCAGCTAGTCCCCTAGAGAACCCAGAGCTGTCTTCTTGATAGAAGTAATGTACCATGCCAATATGACTCATTTAGACATCCAAAAAAGAACTTGAAGCACTGAATCATAAATATAAGATTCTGAGTCTGTTCCTTGTATATTTTCCAGGATTCTCCAGATGGAAGACCTGATATTACCATATGTATCTTTAGATTATCCTTCTTTATATTGCCCCTCATTCTTTACATGGATCCTCCTTTTCGGTTTAAATGTCACCAAGCTCCACTTTAGAAAATTGGAAGACTAATAAAACTATCTAATCGATGTTCTGGATTTTGATTTTAAATTTATCCATGCCATTTAAGTTCTTTTGCCTCCCCACTSTTTAGTATAGAAACTTAACCATCCTGCGAGGCCCCCACAATGAGCTGAAGTCAATCTAGTTGGTGATCTGATGGAAACAGACATTCAGAGATTCTAGGATTTTCAAAGATGCTCAAAATTATGTACTAGACAATTGTCCGGACCAGATATTTTGGAGTTTGATGCGTACAACCTGAAAACTTACAAACCAGGTATTTTGGAGTTTGATGCCTACAACCTGAATTCTTACAAATGCTTTTTCAATAATTAAAGGACTTCTTGCAGATAGCAGTTGAGGAGATAATGCAGCAATATTTATAGGGTTTAAATTCAGAGCATTTTATTTACCTTGAAAACCATATTTCTAAAAGCATATGTGAAAAGACTTCGATAGCAGCTGGTATTTGGAGTAATTTGACCCTCCTGCTTCAATACTCCAGCACTGGATAAAAAGCTTTTCAAAAGATTAATGGTTGCCAGCAGAAAATATATAGATAAACCTCCAAGATATTCATACGACAGGCATGTTACAGCGCCAAAGTTTGCATAATATCTACATTGATTGCACATGTGGGAGTTTTCCATGCTCTATGGAGTTACTACGGAGATAGTGCTCTATTCTTTCTTTAGGAACTTTTTTCTGCTAAAGATCTGATTAGTTTCTGCAAACCTATCTAACGASCATCAATCATACAATTGAAACACCATATAATAGCATATGACRCTTTTTAGTGGATCTGCGAACACATATGTCTAGTTTGTTTCCTAACTGTTTTATATTGCATCACATGCAAAACGATTACCCCAATATGATATGTTAAACTGATCTGTTCTCCTTGACAATCCGTGTATTTGTGCTATTTTGATGTCCAGTGTAGCGTAGATAGGTGATACGACTTCATCAATATTTCTGTATATCTGCATTKTTTTAACAAAATTTGCCTATGTATTGTTTACTGATTGTATCTCTGTATGCTAGAATTGCTGGTCAACAATGATCAATAGCGTTTCCCCAGTAATGTCCATTTTGAAATATCAATATGCTAGAAAATCTTTGCAGTTGAATTAGGTTAGCTGGAAGAAGTGGAGTTCTTAATGTTCCTATTGTTACTTCATGTGGCATGTGAGATGCAAATGACATGGAAATGCTGAGTACTAGTTCATGAAGTTACACAGAAGTCCTTGTCTTTTGGAGAGGCACACATGTTGTACTTGGCTTGTCTATGTTCCAGTATTTTGACCAGGCATTAAGCAACTATCTTCTTTTGAAATACTAGTGCGTGAAAGTATACTGGTGATTAAGTAAAAAATGTCTACTGTCCCTTCCAGTACTATTATTGCTTAGATTGTTTGTTTGGAAGTATTCCTTTGTTAAGCCATCTATCTCCTCTCTTAGATGATACAAACAAGACAGCACACTTGCTTGGACTTGATGGAGCCAAGGAAAGACTTCATCTGTTCAAAGCAAACCTATTAGAAGAAGGTTCCTTTGATGCTATAGTAGATGGCTGTGAAGGTGTTTTCCACACTGCRTCTCCTTTCTATCATGCAGTTGAGGATCCCCAGGTTCTCTGAGACATTTCCCGTTTCTTATTTGATTGCAATCTTTAGTTTGACAGGGACGGTAATTTTTTAAATGACTTATGTATGCTTTGATGACCAATGACTAATCATTTTGTGTTCTTTTTACAGGCAGAATTGATTGATCCTGCAGTTAAAGGGACTCTTAATGTTCTTGGATCTTGTGCAAAATCATCATCTTTAAAGAAAGTGGTTTTAACATCTTCTGTAGCTGCAGTTGCATACAATGGCAAGCCTCGCACACCTGATGTGGTTGTTGATGAGACTTGGTGGTCTCTTCCAGACTTCTGCAGAGAAATGAAGGTTGGTGACTAATGCCCTTTATTCCATTTTAAGACCTGAATTTATGCTGCAAATTTGAGATTTGACAAACTCCCAGCTATCCTAAAAAAATGCAACTTTGCATTAGGCGAGGCTTTTTAGGACTAATCCAGATCAATATATGTAGAATATTAAACTTTGCAAGAAACGTACATGGCAAGAAATATGTGAGGTAAATTGCATTATTAKTATTTTTTCATAACAAATGTCCATTATACATGACAATGTCAATGAAAATTTTGAGAACTTGTTAATGACCATGATACGATTTTCATGTAATTATATGGTATCATTTTCACTTTGAAAAACAAGAAATGTTAGGTATCTTGGCTGAATTGCAGAATAATAAGTCAATTTGGAGACAAAATCAACTTTTCAGTAGTTAGTTCGATTACGATGTTAATGAGAATATCAGCTTCTGATTCGAGACTCTATTTTGTACACCTTTCAAGGAAAAGGTGTTCCTCTTTTACCAGCCGTGGGTAATAATTGTAAAGAAAATTGTTGCCTTGTCATTGTTTACAAGGCTTTTACCAGCCATGGAACAGAATATTAAGTCATTATTTACTTAACTTTATTTGTTCTCTCAAGAAGTGTGGGTGATGCCAAATGATGATTAAGTGGTGAACCTCACATTTTGAATATTTGAAGTATGTCTAAGATGTGATTAACATAAATAAGCTCTAAACTGGAGGCAAATCTAGATTCTGTCAGCTGCAAAAGCAGACCCCAAATATTTGTTGAGTATACCTATTCCTACAAAGTCCAAAACCAAGGCCTTAACTAGGTTTAGTAGGAATTAATGTGGAATTTTTTGGCTGAGAAGCTTCCTTTAGTGTCTTCAGTTATCCTTTTGAATTTCATGGATGTAGTTTCAGCGGTTGGATTTTCTTAACAATTCCAGTGCATGGCCACGGGAGTAAGAAGCATAGTTCAATAATCTCTCTCTCTCTCTCTCGCACTGTCTCTTTGTGGTGTGATGGGGAGTATTAGAAGGTTGTTCTACACATAAGCAAATGTGGATAACTGGCAAGCCATTAATGTGAAGGTTCAGGGGAGGGGGCCATGTGCTAGAACATAGAGCACCTTAAATAGGTTTCAGCATTGTGGCAGTTTCAACCAATAGAAACTCATCAAGCTTGTATCATTAGTGTTGACCATTGTTTGACCATTGGTGAACTTTGGATAGATATACTGCTTTTTGCTTTAAATCACATTGGCAAACAGAAATGAAATTGGAATATGTTTGCCCTCTGCATAGATATACTGGACACTSATAAGCCTGTCACACACACATACACACGAGATTTCAKGTCTGAGCTGACGCAAATGGGTGACTGGCCTCTAACAAAAATAAATCAWCAAAATCAGTTCCGAAAACTAGATTAATAAGCCTGTGAGCTGTTATTATGTCGTGTMATCTATAAAAGTATTTRCTGCATGCAAATTTCTATGACTCATGGTTATGCATGGTTCTCTAACATTGATAAAGGAAATGTCAAGATATTTTTCTTTTCTTTTTTGCCATAGGATAATTTATTCTCTGTTGCAATAGTCTTTGCTTAAACAATGGGATTGTCGATCTTCAGATGTTAACTCCTAATATTTGGCAAAAATGTCTTATGACTGTAGTCTATTTCCTAGTCTTTGCTTAAACAGTGGGATTGTCAATCTTCAGATGTTAACTCTTAATATTTGGCAACAATGTCTTATGACTGTAGTCTATCTCCTATCCATTCTTTGCTTAAACAATGGGGTTATGGATCTTCAGATGTTAATTCCTAGTATTTTGCAAGTTATCTGGTAATTGTATAGTCTTTCTCTAACATTGATAAAGGAAGTGTCAAGATATTTTTCTTTTCTTTTTTGCCATAGGATAATTTATTCTCTGTTGCAGTAGTCTTTGCTTAAACAATGGGATTGTCGATCTTCAGATGTTAACCCTTAATATTTGGCAAAAATGTCTTATGACTGTAGTCTATTTCCTAACCATTCTTTGCTTAAACAATGGGGTTATGGATCTTCAGATGTTAATTCTTAGTATTTCGCAAAGATGTCTGATAATTGTATAATCTATCTCCTGTTCACTCTTGTTTGACAATTATTCATATGAATATTGCTATCATCTCATGTAAAGTCTTGTGTTTACTAGCTGGAGYAAATTCCCTTCATTTCTGTCCCTTTTGAACATGTGGCATAAATATAGATGTGCTCATGATGGTAGTCTATCTCCTATCCATTCTTTGCTTAAACAATGGGATTATGGATCTTCAGATGTTAATTCCTAGTATTTTRCAAGTTATCTGGTAATTGTATAGTCTTTCTCCTATTCATTCTTGGTTGACAGACTATCATCTCATATAAAGTCTGTGTTTACTAGCTGGAGCAAATTCCCTTTATTTCTGTCCCTCTTGGACGTGGCATAAATATAGGTGTGCTCATGTAAAACTCTCTTTACTATGTATATAACATAAATCTAACTGTTAGCTGGCTGATCCATATGATGGAGATATCTGTAATGATTCTTTCCTTTTGTAGTGTTAAAAAATGTATGATGCTTCTCTTATCCTTTTTTGGGCTGCCAGATGTGGTATGTCCTCTCCAAGACATTGGCTGAGGAAGCTGCATGGAAGTTTGCAAAAGAGAAGGGTATAGACATGGTTACAATAAACCCAGCTATGGTTGTTGGTCCTCTGTTACAGCCAACTCTTAATACAAGTGCTGCTGAAATTTTGAACTTAATAAAGGGTATGTTTTCATCACCTCTTACATTCTCTACAATCCTGTCTTTTCAAGATGCTATTTTTCATGAATCCACATTTTATGACTGATGRTGTAAAGCATTTCTCACACAAGCAGGGTTGTATTTGTGACATGTCAATTTTAGGATAACAAATTCATGGATTATCCAAAGATGATTTCTTTTTTCCCTTTTTTTTTCGGGGCATAGCCACTATAAGTATTCGTGTAAAGATCACTATAACAGCGCATACAAATTTTATCCATTTTGGTTGTAATGTGGACAGCAATTGTTATAGAGTGCAGTTCTCCATGGCTTATTGGCGACTCATTTTTATGTTTTTCGCTYGGTGATTTATTTATTATTATTATTTTTAGTGCAGAGAGGGGAGCTCAAAAGCAGGATGGTACTTAAACAAACTGAGATGGRTTTCTTAAACTGCACAGATTAAATGGAATTGAAGCACATGAAACCAGCAATAAKTGGTTCTCTATGTACCTGGATTATAATAACCAATTTGACGGTTTTAGGAGTGAGAAACAAGATCCTTATGAGATGAAATGATGACAAGTAGTTCAGTGAAGGTAGTCCTGATCATAATTTGATCAACATAATTTCATCTTGTAGGCACACAGAATCTCTCCTTGAAATCTTGGCTAACCCAAGTTGAATTTCATTCATCAAAAGTTACTTTAAGCCATGAGTTTTGCATTTCCAAACATTGCCATAGAACAGCTACAAACTTCATGGTTAGGTAAAGAAGAAGAGATTATCACTAACACAACTTCATATATAATGACTGTTTGCGGACTAGCTTTGTATCCAACTTGAGCGCATTGCTGAACTAGTTTTGGACTAGTAAAGTTCCAAAGATGGATTTGCTTTGCTTAAGCATAGTGCTTGGTTTCTCCTCTTTATGCTTTCTAAGATGCCAGGTTTTTTTGGTTCATTAGGTTGAAATTGACACCTCAGTTTAGCAAAATTCTAGATTTTATTGCATAAGGGGATAGCAACTGGAATTTTTGTTACTTTATTTTAATTTTCTAAAATAATAGTTGAACASTCGTTCTGTCATAATCCATAGGCTGATATTCTATTAAGAAACTTCAAAATTATGGGAGAGCAATTCAAAAAAAGCAGTTGTTGGAACTATTTATATCATTTAGTCAGATAATTTTGAATTGAGGAGTCAAGTGAATATGATATCACTTCTAAATAAAATTTCTTGATTTGCCACTGAAGTGGCATAATTTTTCTCGTGGGGAATATGTTTCAGCCCCGTATGAGTGGTTCTTGGTATAGGTTCTTTTAAAACCAGGAATGACCATTAGAGCCCCTCCTCTTCAAAGCCCCTGCCGCCCTGTCTCATTTCTGCGTGTTTCTGTTGTGGAACAATGGCCTGAAATACTTTGCTGTTGTCGGCTCAAACGTATGGCCTGTTACGTGGTTTTGCTTTAATAGTTCTTGCTTCATGCTTTAATCCCCCTTTTTTTATTTTTGTTGCTGCGGCTGGGGGAGGGCTAGCAAGGGGAATAAGAGCTGACAAGGTGTTTAGAGGCAATCGGTCAGCTGTGCTTTTCAATCTGATCTTTTTGTTGATCTCAGTTACAGCCACCTGTACTAAATTGATTTTATTTGGTGACACGGAAATTCCTYGTTTATTTGGGTCTAGCTAATATATTTGAATTTCAAGTATTGAGGTGTGAACTTTTCAATATAGTTAATTTGACTTCCTATTGCAGTTTTCGGCTTATTTCTTTCTTTCCAATCTAATACAGGTGCAGAAACATATCGAAATGCTACATTTGGCTGGGTTGATGTCAGAGATGTTGCAAATGCACATATTCTTGCTTATGAAAATCCTTCAGCTAATGGAAGATATTGTTTGGTTGAAAGGGTCCAACMCTTATCGGAAATTGTCAAAATATTGCATGACCTTTATCCTGCCTTGAAGCTTCCAGAAAAGTAAGTCTGTACCTAAGTAATAAAGTAKCTGTATAGCTGTAATATGATTTCTTGTAGATTTTGCTGCATGCAAGTRGCTAACTTTATCCTGCACCTGTTGTTTTATCCATGTTAGTTTACTTCCAATAAGTTAAATTTACCCTTTTTGGGGCTAAATTTTGTTTTCAAGAAATTTTGTTTTCTTTTTCAAATTTGCCCTTTCCTTCAAACATTAGCTTGCTATTATTATGTTTTATTTTTGATAAAAGTTTCTTTCCCAACTCATCGTAATCTCAAAACCGAGCTTTATAGGACTCTCTGGCATTCTTTTTTTCTATGGTAAAATCTGCMTGCTTTTATAATTTAGCCATGGAAAAGCTTCCAGTTTAGTCAATTATGCAATGGAAAGAATTTACCTATATAGGATGTGAACCTGAAATATCCACGAGTACATAACGATGCATTAATTAGATTTACATTTTTCTGCTTCCTGCAATAGATCTTTCATGCCTGGAGCTTCGTGACTGGTTCCCTATCAACATGCTCATTTACAATTTGACTTTGGGAAAGAATTTGGATCGTTATTCAGTAATTATTTGAGCTCATGTTTTGTTGTTTCAAACATTCTCTGTAGGTGTGGCGATGACCAGCCATTTGTGCCAGTATACCAAGTATCCAAGGAAAAAGCAAAGAGCCTAGGCCTTGAATTTACTCCTCTTGAAGAAAGCATCAAAGACACTGTTGAAAGCTTGGAGAAGAAAGGCTTCGTCAAGCCCTCTGCAACACTTTGAAGGTCTTCCAAGATACGGGGAAGGGGTGCTTTTGAAATTGGTTTGAACATGCCTACTTCCTAGTGCCATCTAGTAGCTTATATCTATGAGGAAAGGACTTTGTGGTTGTTCCTAGATGCCATTCTTCCTCTATTATTTTCCTTTCCATTTAAGCCAAATTATGATCAGTATAGAAAAATTAATATTACCAAAAAAGAGTCTGTAATAAAAATATTTTTTCCTATACATGCGATCAACTTCATGAACTCTAGTTTAATTAATTTTATCAACTGAAAGATCTTTCGCTAATTATAAAGCTAGCAAACTTCAAGTTTTGGGGCAAAATTTGTAAAATTCTATTTCACAAACATTATATAGATAAAGGTAATAATTTTGAGGAATGAGGATAAATATATCTTTCAATTAAATTTTGTAGTTTTTAGAAGTAATCAACAAAATCATTGTTTATTATATAAGTTCTSGTCCTCTAATTCAAATTAGATTTCATATTTCACAATTCATACGTTGGATATTCAGATTTTAGCTTACTTAACAGGCATAAATTAGCCTTAATAATTTAAGTATAACAAAAATATGTCATCAGGCACTCTCACGTAAGGGCAAGGCTTTGTTTGATAAAATTGGGKTTATGAGAAGKAGGTGAATGTATGAACAATGAAATTTACTTTAAATTTATCTTGTACACTTGATTTTTAATATTGAGATCGACAATGTAATTTACAATACCTTAATATGTTAAGTCAAACTATCATCACTTAAAATTTATCAAATGTATTAAAAGCAAATTATTCAATTGGCAGTGAAAATAATTTATCAAATACATTAAAAGTAAATTATTCAATTGGTAGTTAGAATAGAAAGTAGGAAGAAAGAGAAAAAAAAAAAAAAAAGAAAGTAAGTTAGGAGGGTCAGTGGCACGTACTATAATTTATATTGTACTCTAGGAATAGCTAATCAGAATTAAATACATTGGGGTAAATTTGAACTAAGGCTATTGTGTGAGATCCTGAACTCATACCTAGTTGTACTCTTGCTAGGTCAACCAAAACAATGAGGTTCTAACTTTTTGTCCATGCTAGTTGGATAATCAGAGGTAGGACCTAGATCAAATAATATTCCCAAACAAAACAGTTTAGTTTCATAGTATCATAGACAAACAAAATAATAATCAAGCACTATGCTCTAGAACTGAGGTAGGCCATAAAGCCGCATCCCTCTTCTTTATATTTGTCTCGATTCTAGTACTCATTTGGTATGCATCGGCAAAATTGTTTGAGGCTACTGTAGACAATCTAGTTTGAATTCTACCCATTAATCCTTCCTCGAATATCATCATCTTCAAATGGTTGTTTTCTACTATTTCAGGGACGAACTTGCTTAAGAAGTYAAACTTGTGCACGTATTCCGCTAATGACATTCCTTCCAACTSCTTAAGATTGAAGAATTCTTTTGTTTCTCCATTTCTAAAGAACTGSAGAAATCATATTCCAACAAYGCTCCCTTAAAGGTACTCCACGTCAAGAGTTCTTTATCTGAAATRTAGCATGTTGTGCCTTCCACCAAACCTATGCATCTCCTACCRAAAATGGCATAGTTACCTCCCCTTGAAGACTTTCGAGCACCTCGAAGATTCTAAAGTTTAGCTTTGTATCCCTTATATAGCAATTTATCTGCTGCTTCAAGATTTGCTTCCTAACTAGAGGGGGCACATTTTCCTTCCTCATTTTTTCATAGAAGGACGTGATGTTAGTGGTGGCATTCTCCTTGTTGTTAGGATCTTGTGCCACACTTTGGAATGTAGCTACCATCTCTGGTTGCACAGTAAGAGTAGCTTGAGTCATAGATGATGGTGGTGGAGGTGCATCCACTCCTTGAGGAGGTTGAAGGTTTGATGTGCCTTCGTCATCTATCTCAGGCATCCTTGTCGTAAGTCCTCTAGTCCATTGAGCTAATGTGAACTCTACTCATTCCTATATGTCTCTTTATCTCTAGCTCAAATAGCCATCTAATTGATAGCTCAAAACTTGTAAGAAATGAATACGTTATGTATAAATATATTTTGATCTTGCATTTCTTGATTTCAAAATGTTATTTGAATTTTCTCACCCTTTTCTTGATTTCATCTGTTCATTACARCTAATGCACGATCTGTTAATGTCAAAGATTGTTGAACAAAGCCCCTAGTGTTTTGACGCGATGGCAATTAGCAGTGGATTCGATAGAGCTAGACCATGCATGGTTTTGGAGTCAGATCCATAGGTTACCTCCGGAGTGTTCCATGATAATTATCGGACAAAGGCTTATATAGAACTATAGGGTGTGGAAGGAACTTCAAGTTCGAGAATGTGTTAAAGATGGAGCATTTTTCTTTTGGGCAAGAGTTTTGATGGATGCCACGCAATTGTTTCGAAGGTTCATGCACTTGGCAACCCCCTTCTGATACTCGCTAGGCTTTGATAAGGTATGAAAAACTCTCATTTATATGTTACAACTGTGGCAACATTGGTCATACAATTCCCCGAGCGAGGAGGTTCAAGCTACAAACTCAGGGTAGGCAGTCTTGACATCACCTGATTGTACTATGGCCATAAGGGTTCTGGTGGACAAAATGTGCACATGATAGAGGAAGGAGTGATGCTGGAGAATGACTCTTCTGACTCAATGATGAACTCTTAATGAATCTCCCAAAATTTGGGTGGAAGATAAAATCCCAGCATTTGGAAGGGATGGACAAAGTAGTGTACCCATATGGGTAAAGAAGGCCATACCAGGATAATCGCTCTTGAGACTATTGCCACAATGTATGGAGGCTACGAAACACCACTCTTCTTCCAATCTAACGGCGGAGTCTCTAACTAGCCAGTTCGCTGAGGATCATGAATGTCACTGTTTAAAACTACTGGGGGCTTGGGAACCCCCGCACAGTTAGAGCTCTCAAGGCCCTTATACAAAAAAAAAAAAAAAAAAAAAGAGGTCCCAAGATAGTGTTTTTGTGCAAAACAAAAGCAACATAACATAAAATGGATTATCTAAGGAGGAGAGTTAGGTTTGCAAATGGCTTTTTTGTTCCTCAACATGGCGAGGGAGGGGCTTAGCTCTTCTGTGGCATGCATCCATTGATGTAACCTTACAATCTTCTTCAGCTAATCAGATTGATATAAGGATAACTAATCAAAATAATGATATGTGGTGGTTCTTTACAGGTTTCCGTGAAGGTCATGTTCAAGGYGAGAAAGGGCAAGYAGGRGAGCTTCTTCAATGCATAGGCCATGGCTGCACCCTTCCATGGATATACTCTAGGGATTTAGTGAAGTGTTATTTGCTTCAAAGTAGCTTGGAGATTTGGATCGAAACGAAGTGTTATTTGTCTCAGATTTCCTCTTTTTGGAGTGTTCTTGAGGATGGTGGATTGCGTGACTTGGGTATGATGGGGAGCAATATACATGGTGTAATGGAGGGAGGGATCAAATTGTGTTTAGTAGGGCTAGATAAGATAGTTTCTAATGATGGTTTTAAGAATATGTTGCTTGGAGTGAGGGTTAGGCATAGGGTTCCCGCTCATAGTGATCACTCACCTATCACTGTTGCTATAATTATGCTACTGGGAATAAATTCCTAAGTTTTATGGATGGCTATTATGTGTCCAAATTTTCATAGCTGAAGAATATGTTCACAAGATAGCCTTCGGATGCCCAGGAGCAATTGGCTTATTCAGATGGGTGGTTATGCCTTTTGGATTAAAAAATGTCAGAGCAACTTTCCAGCGAGCAATGAATATGATCTTTCACGATATCATAGGCTAGGTCATGGGGGTTTCTATTGATGATTTAGTYGTCAAGTTGGCTACGTTTCCMATAGCATCAAACTAATCTCGAGAAATCCTTCCCKATGATGCGTCGGCATAACTTGAAAATGAACCTCACTAAGTGTGCTTTTGGCGTATCGACTAGACACTTCCTGGGTTTCCTAGTACATCAAAGAGGAATCAAAGTATATTCCAACAAAGCGAAAGCTATGCTGGAAGCGAGACCCCTACAGAATAAAAAGATTACTAGCAAACTCAGTGGGTAAACTTAAAGCTTTTTGCTCCTTGCTTAAATTGCAATTAGTCGATACATTCAGCTGAGAACTAGAACAACATGAAGCCTTTAATCAAATTAAACAAAGCTTTTCCAAACCTCCAGTATTAGCTCTCTCATAGGATGATAGGCCGATGAAGCTATATGTACTGGTGGCAAAAGGATCGATTGGTTGTCTTCTGGCTCAAGATGATGATGAAGGGACAAATCAAGTTGTTTACTACCTTAGCCAATCTCTCAATAATGCTAAAACCAGGTATTCATATACTGAAAAGTTATGCCTCTCCTTATTTCATGCTCATACAAAGTTAGAGTATTATTTGCTTCCTACCGAAGTCAATTTGATATGCAAAGTGGACCTAGTGAGTTTCCTTTTAAATTAGCCCATTTTACAAGGATGCCTAATGAGATGGGCTGTAAAATTAGTAGTCGTTGCTTTGAAATACATCTCTCTATGAGTCATTAAGGGATAAGCCATAGCCAATTTCTTGGTTGAATGCCTTTGTTTGGATGTAATCGATCCATCGGTTGAATCTCAACAATTTTCCAGCATCAAACCCTAGATACTCATTGTTGATGGTTCCAGAACCAGCTGGGGCATAGGGGCATGCATCACAGTGACCAACTCAATTTGTGGTAAAGCCAGCTTCATGTTCGAACTTGATAGAGGCTTTTTTAATAATCAAGCTGAATATAAAGCTCTAAATTTAAGGCTATGAATATTATTATCTCTAAAAGTTCAGGTTGTATAGATCATGGGGGACTCTCAACTTGTCATTCAGCAATTATGATGAGAGCATAAATGCACAAAAGCTAACCTAGTAGACATATATCATGAAACCCAACCATTATTGCAACAGTTCTTTGATGTGGTCATACACATTCCTAGAAGAGAGAATGGGGAAGCCAATGACTTGGCTCAATATGCCTCAAGATATAAGGATACACTGGTAGATATAACAATTTATTTAAGAGAAGTCATGAGAGACTTCTACTAAAATGTCTAAACAAGGAAAAAGCTACAAGGGCGCTAGACAAAGTCCATGAGGGACTTTGTGGAGTACATRAGGCTGGTTCAAAACTYARATGGGCTTTACATCAGCACTGGTCAACTATTACAGTTGATTGTTAGAAAAGGTTATAAGCTTGCCAAAAGCAAGGGCACCACTTGAATGTCCCAACAGTTGATTTCCACCCTATTGTCAAGTCGTAGCCTTTCAGAGGATGGGCTATAGATATCATCRGCAAAATTCACCGCCTTTTCCAAGGGAAACTCATTTATTTTGGTGGTTGCTAACTATTTCACTAGATGGGTGAAAGCTCAATCGATGGTAAAAGTAAATCAGGAGGCAGTCATCACATTCATCAAACAACAACTCATATATCGATTTGGGACTCCCGAATATATCATAGACAATCAAGGTACCATGTTCACTTAGGATAAGGTATCTTCTTTTGTTCAACAGTTCAATATCAAGCTTATACACTCTATTCCCTATTATGCTCAAGCTAACGGATGCTGAGCATAGCAGTAAAGTTCTTATCAATATGATCAAGAAGTCTATAGAAGATAACCCTTGGAGGTGGCACGAAATCCTGCAAGAAGTTCTTTGGGCCTATAGGAATTATCCTAAGACGGCTACCGGATTTACGCTATAGCGGCTTACTTACTGGCAATATTTTGTTCTACCTATAAAAATCAGTGTAAGATCGGCTAGAGTGGCCTACAAGCATAATCTAACCGTAGCCGATTATCAGCAAGCACTATCTATGGACTCGATCAATTGGACAAAGATAGGTGGCTTGCCTTTGAACATATTATGAGAAATAAGGAAAAGATAGCCARAGCATATAACATGTATGAGTTAGACATTTTCAAAAAGGTGACACGGTATGGAAAATAATTTTATCGACTATACCTAATGACCTTGAGTTCGAAAAATAACCGGCTAACTAGGAAGTGTTGTATCTAATTAGCGAAGTCATTCCAGGAAGCGCTTATCGAATGATAGAGCAAATCACGGAGAGTTAGAACGAGTTGTTAACAACAGGTATTTAAAGAAGTACTAATCCTTTTTTTAGGAGGTCTAAATTCAAAAAGATATGCAAAATATTCCATCAGCTATAGGCTAGTCGACATTTTAGCCACAAAACATAGAGAGAAAACTTCAACTAGCCARCTGATAYATTCAAGGGACACACAAGTCTCAGCTATTGTTCAATCAAATCATTTCCAGGAGGGATCATCTACAATGATTTTGCATCAATCACCTCCTTACCTAGATAAGCAACTCAACCAAACTGCTTAGACCTAGTTAACTAAATTTGGACTTTTCTCTGGGGGGGCAGCATCTTCTTCAACAGCCTCCATTGCAATCTTCAACACTTCATCTTGAATAGACTTTAGAAAAGATGTATCAGAGTTGTCATCGAGATCCTTGTTTACATGGTCATTGGATTATTAGGCAAGGGCAAGGATTGGTTTCTCACTAGTAAACTGAGCAGTTCCAGTAGCTAGCAACTTTCTCATTCACTTGGACCCCTTTCAGATTCATTGGTCACTTCTACAACAGGCTAATCGACTGGTTCATTTACCACAACTTGCATCTTTGGCTCTACCTGAGTGGCCGACTGAGTTATACAACAATCGATTGACTATATCATCCCAAGTTTACTTGCAGGTTTGCAAGCCAAAACTTCTTTCACTCTTCTCACTTTCAAAATGATCCTTTTACTTTCTAGTTTTTGTAACCTCCGTCAAACTTTTTGAGCTTCTCCATACAAGCCCAACAAAAGACCATCTTGGCAACCAGACTCCCTCCTATCATGTACCAATCTTTTCTTCTTATTAGCTAGTTCAGTTAATAAACAACTTATCTCAATTTCTAGATAAGAAATTTTGCCAATCCTTGAAGAAACACGTCACCTCAGGGTTTCCTGTCGGCTGGACTTCGCTTCAAAGCGACTATTAAATTCTTCATGCTTGGCCGATAGGGAGGCTAACTCTTCTAATTTGGTAATAGCATTGGATTGGAGCTTGTAGCTGACACCAATTGTACACATGAATTAGGTCATTCTGGCAAAATCAATTTGGCATTTCGACTTTAATTGAGCCGACAAAGAACAGYTGTCAGAAAGAGCTATCAAACTTGAAGCCTTCTTAATTTCCACATAAGCCCCTTCATCYATAGGCATCTGTCGGCTAAATGTCTCAACTAGGAAGGGTTGGGCTTTAGCAAAGGAATCCTTAGAGATGATTAGATCATAATGAGGGTAGTTGAAAAGGTTCATCATATCCTCGGTCAGAGAGTTTGTAACAGTTGTTACTTYGTCACCATCATCGATTGGATCTTCTTGAAAACTTTCTTTTTAAACAACTGGCTATGCTAATGGAATGACAGAGACACTAGTTGTTTGGATGTCTTGTTTAGTGTTCTGTAAAATATAATCGTCATCAAGAGCCAGTAAGAAACATAGAAGAATCCCTCTCTCTCTATCCCCTGGTACTTTCAAACATTTGTGAATCCTGACGATCAAACTTACCCTAAAAACGCGGGGGGGGGGGGGGTTTTTTTAAACCCCCCCCCGGGGGGTCTAGTACTTTTAGCAATCACTTCGACATGTTGGCGAGCGCGACGAGAGCTGTTAAGTCGGACAAAGTCTACCAAGGGGAGATGAGCTGATAATTAGAGGGTGTACTAAAATGGAAGAGTATTGTCGGAGGAGTTAAAATCTACTTATCGACTATAGTCTCTGCAACCGAAGCTTTATTGATTTACAACTCTCAGAACTTTTAAAAAGAGAAGGTCAGGCGAAAAAATTAGGGTCAATCACAGATGCGGAGATCTATACTCAGGAACACCTCCAATATACCGTAGATGGAATTAAAAGAAAACGGATTAGTCTTCTACACAACTTCCGGGAAGAACGACCAAATTTCTTTCCGAACGGAGGCTTTTGGAGCCACGAATGTGCAACGCCGATGATGAGGTCGAGGGGTGATGGATAATCGGGCAACGAAACGAGTAACGGGATCACGACGAGAAATTATTTCTGTTTTCGTCCCGCAAGGTATTCTTTTCTTTTAGATGAGTTCGCGTACACTTTCTTTGCGTAAGCAAACCAAATAGTAAATGGAAGGATCGAACTTCTATTTCCGTATAAAAGATATTCTCTTTTTCACATTTACTTTATCATACTTTATATAGTACATATTTATATATATTAGATAAAAAACCTTATATAATACGTCTGTGTTCAGATGAGACGGTACATTAGAAACAACAATTAGTATATTCGAGCTAGATCTAACGTACATTCATGGAAACAAATCCAATATAAATTTGCATTCAATCGCTAACTACATGAGAGTGCAATAGTCAAATACAACGCTCTATGACTGCACATTTAGTGTGCCATGTTCTCAATTGAGATTGCGAAGTCACTCTTCGTTATCGTCCTCGAGCACGCTGGTAGATCTAACCCGTTTACTTCCGGTATCATAAACCATATAATAAGTAGCT
>MEJB01000023.1:2158315-2337402 GCA_001752375.1 Rhazya stricta
GGGTTGCTAACGAGCTTCACTAAGATTTCATGTATCTGGCCATTGGCAAAACCCCATTCAATTAGCAGCTTAAGTTACCAAACTTGCCCCAAAATTTCTTTCACAGGAGGATAGCTTCAAAGCCAAACTAGAGTTTCCTTCAGCCATCAAGCCTTTTTGCTGGAACTAGTAAGGAAAACACGATAATCAAGTTGATGAGTATCTAACTGATTACAAACTGCCTAAACTCTCCTCAGTAGGAAGCCATATTCAATTTGCACTTCCTTGAGCAATATAACTAGCATACACTAGAGGAAAAGCCAGAAAGAACTTGGCTGGAATATTAGTAATTGCAAATCCTCAGCAGGAGTAGAAATGTTGCCATAATCCAGGAAGAAGCAATAGCTTGTAGAGCCACGATTTTCAATCGTCCATAGGAGAGCATAAACATTTACTGGCATCTTACTTCTTAAGCAAAGAGCCTTCTGACAAATGAACCAAACTCAGTACGGCAGGAAAAGGACTACAGGAAGCAAGTGATACATGTTTATTGGCCTAAAAGCATGTAGCATAATATAATAATCAGCTCCTACGCCAAAGCAGGTAGAGCAAATGGAGTATTTTATAGCAGACTAACATAGAAGCAATTTGCCGTGCTTCATCGTGGATATTGAGGATGTCATTCTCCATGTTTTTCATAGCAAACTTGCCTAATACGGAGCAATTTGCCTGGTTGAAGGAAAAAATCTGAAAGGATACCCCAGGCATCATGCCAGAGTAGGCAATGTGTTGGGCTAAACAGAAATCGACAGGTGATTGACGCAAGGTAAGGAACAGAGAAGAGCGGAGGCATAGAGAAAGTAAAAAATGTGTCTCACATGCGAACAGAGAAAGAAGAAACCAACAAGAGGAGAATAAAATGTCAAAAGTAGTTTTCTAAAGTAAGGAAGAGGAAAAAGGTGAGTTGTCAAGCCAAAATCTCTACTCATATAACATCTTAGTGCTGCAGAAGGTAACATGACTATTAAAAGCTACAGGTTTTCAAGGGCCGATCATCGTTGGTTAGGGGGCGAATTGGCCTGGCGAACAAACGAGAGTTGTAAAGCACTTATCAGTCATTGACTGTGGAGAGCACTAAATATGTGATGGATGATCAAGAGATGTCAATCCTCATCTTATCTAGCCAATAGGACTACTTAGCCGATAAGATGAGGATTTGAGGGGCATGTGTTGACACCAAGAAATAATCAACCCAAATAGCTAAACAAAGAAAGATGAATGGTCGAGGCAACCCTAAGCTAAGCAAATCCATGCCAAATACTCCATCAAACGGTTGATAATYGGCTACAACCAAGAAACATCCCAATTGACAAGAGCATTGGAGCTTAACAATTATTGAGATACCCGCTGATYGGYACGAAACAGGTCAACGAAGGTAGCTGATCATACAAAGGATAAGAAATATAACCACTTAGTTGAGATTCTCAGCCTTGACCTACCAGCAATACAGAAATAAGGACATCTGCAGATAATGRAGTGTRCRGCCAAGAAATAGGGAAGTGACTTCSWCTTACTTTGCTTACAAACAACAAAGCCCATATCGGTCAAGTATAAAAGGGCAAAAATGAAGAACTTCAGGACCCAGATTCAAATCAATGTCAAACCATACAATTTCAATCTTACCAATTCCTTCAATTTCTAGTATTATGCATCTTATTTAGCTTMGCTTAATSCATTATTTTCCAACTTCTAAGCTAATGTAATTTACAGCTTTATTTGCTAACATATTTTACAGCTTTCTCGGCTAATGTTATGCAACTTTTCTTAGCTAAATGATTTTATCTTTTTCTTACTTAATGCTCGTATAGCATTTCTTAGCTAGATGTTATTCAGCTTTCCTTAGATAATGTTTATTCAGCTTTTCTTAATTATTTTACATAGCTTTATGCGGTTTCGCATAACTAGTGTTTACTCAGCTTTTTAGCCTCTTAACCAGCTTTATATACTTTTGCCTAGTTTGCTAATCACTTTACAATCTTCCTTACGAGCTTATATATGTTATTTTTTTGTATTTTAATCGATCATTTCTGCATTATTTGGCTTATTTTCAATACTTATCATTTTTTGCATATTCTTGCTTGCTCATAGTTTAAGGCTAGTCTCTTTCATAATATTATTTACTTGCTGTGGTATATCACTCATCTCAARAACCACTAGCTGAACCCTTTAGCCCATTTCCATTTTCTGGTCTCAATCACTCTTGATTTGTTTAGCCAGTCGATATTCACACTTTACCGAGGGCTTTTTTTAGTTAATTCAAGAATCCACTCTTTAATAAAAGAGGTTACTACAAATTTGACAAGCCGATCAACGATTAACTAGTTAGAACACAAGCCTTATTATGTGTTGAAAGTCAAACCCGCCACGACCGAATTAACTGATAATTAAGCTAACAAACCTGGCCATATTCGCATCCAAAATACTCGGCGATTACTAAACTCTTAGGGCTAACCTACATCGGCTAGGCACTTTCTGCATGCCAACAATAGTATATCAAGATAAGATATAATAATAAAAATATTAGTGAATATTATACTTCAATTTACTAGAAAAAACAACTTTTTAACTATCTATCTTTAATAGTTACGCTGAACTCCTGAGAAAGTTCTTCCATCCAACACTTGTTTCCATGTCAGTCAAGCACCCTCATATCTTCYYTTCAAGGTCATCATCGTATTGCATGTTGCTCTTGAATATTTCCTAAACCTTAAAATTCAAGTGCAAAAGCGGTTTATGAAGTTGTGACAGACTAATTTAATAATTGAAAATTTGTATTAAATTTTGATTATTTTTAATTCTTTTATTTTAATTTTTAAATTAATTTTACAAATTTGATTAGAAATCCTCAGTAATTACAGATGAATTTTATTAAATTTTAATTTTTTTAATTTTTCAAATTAATTGTACGAAATTCCTTCACTAATCCTTCAATAATTACTAACAAATTAATGATGGATTTTATTAAATTTTAATTATTTGTATTTTTATTTTTAAATTAATTTTACAAATTTTGTTAATAATTATCAAAGAATTATCGATGGACCTTTTCATTCGCAGTGTTATCGACTGATTTCTGATGGATTTCCGATGAATTTTTTTTTTGTTTTTGTTAATATTGGCCATTTCCATTCCCAATCCTTTGATAAATACCGATGGAATTATTCATCGTGAAATTCCATAGGAAAATTAGATTTTTTTTTTGGTATTTTTAGTTTAATTAATTTTATTAATTGAGAGATCTTCCACTAATTATAAAGTTACCAAACTACACGTTTCGGGGCATCATGTCTCATCTCCTCTTCAATGAAATCTGCACCCATTGTCTTACTATGATCAGCGTCCAGTTTTGGGGGTCAGCGACGCACCCAAAACTTCATCAAGATTTGGTCCATTCCCCTTGCTGGTGAAGAGTGGCCTCATAAAACTGTGCCGCTTCCTCACAAATCGCTGACTGATCGGTAATABTAGCATCTTCATTGTTGATGAGCTCATCAAACAATACAATAGTAGCCCTTCATTGTTCATCTTATGAATAAAAAATTATAAAAAGAATTAAAGGTATTTAAAATGGTAAGATATTCTAAAATTATATTATTAAATAGATTCAATTTATAAATTTTTATGCCCTAGTCCATTCTCATTTTGGACGGAACATGTGATGATTAATTTAGGTGTTAGAATTGTGTAATCAAATAAGTCTTTTGTATCTATCTAACAATTTTCAGGTATTAAATTATCAAACAATGCTAAGCTATGTGATTTACATTCTTTCTTTTTTGCTTCCATATATATAACGAAATTTTAACTATACTTTTTTAAGGTTTACAATTTTTGTTGTTTCAAGCTATACTCATGCATGTGTTTATAAAACCCAATTACACCCAAGAAATACAAATTTCACTCAGTGTAAGAAATGTTTCCGAAAGAAAACGGAAGAAAGAAATTGAAGAAAGCTGAGAGGCTGTTAAAAAAAAAAAAAAAGAATTTCAGTGTAGTTTAAATGGTTTAATCAAATTATATTTTTCTTTTTATTAAAAATATTTATGTACATCCGATTTTTATGAACTACATATTAAAAGTTTGTATCTTTCTAAAATGTATTACTACATTGTTTTAGCAAGTGGTCTACTAGATCTACGTCCTTTGCAGATTCATTTATTCTTTTTTTTTTTAAATATTCATTTTCCTAGTTTTTTTTAGTTTCATTAGAATTTTCTTATAGATTTAATATTATATTTTGAATGAGATTTGATCGAATATATATATTGCACACTCCTGAATGTAACTTCTTGCAATTTTTTCGATTTTCAACGCTTTTTAATATCCATTAATCAGATAAATTTCAACTTTAATTAAAGTATTTGAATGAATTTTATCTCATAAAAAGAAGCTGCCGAAATTTATCTTGATAGATATAAAATCTAAACAGAGATTTTTCCTGTTAACAGATGATAAAGCTGAACTTCAAAATTTCCTTTATCCGTAAATCACAAATAGTTGTTTTGCTTCTCCTATATTAAGAAAACTCTGAAACCCTAATAGTTTTCAAATAGAACTCTATCTCTATCGCACTCTAGTTTAACCCAACCATGCCATTTTTCTCTCAGGAGTTTTCGTCAGCTTCAAACATGGAGACTAACGTGCAAAGCCAGCCGCAACTCGAAGACTCTACTGCATCACGAACTGCACAAAGCACAACTTCTCTTAAACAAGAAAATCAAGAATCTGTTTTGCATGAAAGTTTTCCCAACAATGGTCATCCTTTACCTYTCCTGAACAATCCTAATCCCACCCAAGAAGTCAAGGACGAAGATATCAATGAAGACTTGGTTGATCAAGAATTCTTCGATAATCTCCCTCCCGGGCACCGGTTTAATCCGTCGGACGCCGAACTTATTATCCACTACTTGAAGCCGAAGATTGAGAACAAGCGATTGCCTCGTAACCAAATAAGACATGTTAATCTCTATCAGTACAGCCCGGATGAAATCACAGGTTCTTTTAAAGTTTTCAAATATTTCTTACTTTTTTCGCATTGATTTAATTGAGTTAAAGGATAATTTATTTTCCTTTTTTCTTTTTTCTTTTTTCTTTTCATTTTGTTTAGCAAGGTACAGAGAATTAACAGAGAGTGAATGGTATTTCTTCACGCCAAGGGATCGGAAGTATCGAAACGGAAACCGGCCAAATCGCGCTGCCGGATCTGGTTATTGGAAGGCTACTGGAGCAGACAAACCTATCATATTTAACGAAGAAGAAATTGGATTCAGAAAAGCTTTGGTTTTTTATGAAGGAAAACCTCCAAAGGGTGTAAAAACTAGTTGGATTATGCATGAATACCGCGTGAAGGAAGCAGCTCCTAGGAAGAAAAGGAGTGAAATAGACATGAGAGTAAAATATGTTTCTCCTTCTATTGTTTCTTTTAATTGTTTAAAAGAAGTTTCAAGTTTCCATGCCGTATTACAAGTCTCATTTATTTATGCCATAATTTATGTTGCAGTTCTGTATCGGGTTATCATGCGTGTAGTTTATACTCTTACACTGGTAGTTTCCTGCATCTTCTTGCTCTATCAGTTCAGTCAGTAAAGGTTTTCTACTACCACGTTTTTGGTCGCCATTTGAGGGGTAATGCCCACCTTAGATGAATAGTACGGTAACACATAACGGAACTTTTGTAAAGAAACACCTCCTTGTTTAATTGGTTCTCCACTTCCTTAAATATATAAAGGAGCATAGTCTGATGATTCTTTAACAACCAATATTGGCTTTAGTGCATTTAAAGGGAGCTAGGGGGTGGGGGAGGGAAACCTTTGCCCTAGAAAGTATCATGTGTATTTTTGTCATTTACGCTCTCGTGATAAAATCAAAATTCTGATTCTGTCCTTGCATTGATATATATTGGATTGGTTTCTTCCTATTTGGAAAAGGAGAGTGCAATGAGCATGTCATTCACATAAATAGAAGCCTAACGAGTCAGTCTGCCTGAAAGACTGCATCACAAATGTTAAACTGGATTCCTTTTTGTTTTCTGGCAGGATATGTGTAGTATTTAACTTGTTATGTTTCTTCTTTCCGATAGTGTTTAACTATTTCCTTTTCCTTTTTCTTTGCAGTTGGATGATTATATCTTATGTAGGATTTATAAGAAAAGTGATAAGCTCTTTAAAAGACAACGTGCTGAGGTTCAAAACCAAGATTTCCARGAAGATGAAGACCCGAGCACTTCAAAAGAAATGGATGGATCTTGCACTGCCGGCTATAAAAACGAATTTATGAATGCATATGGAGAATTCCAATTTCCTCACGTAATGGATGCACCTATTCCTCTTGAGAGCATCCATTCTCCACAACCGCTCATGAATAAGAGAATGAGAAATCATTTAAACCAAGACTTTCAAGAAGATCAAGAATTGAGCACTTCAAAAGAAAATGATGGATCTTGCATTGCCAGCTACAGAAACGAATTTATGAATGGAGATTTGCAATTTTCTCACGTGATGGATGCACCTATTACTCTTCAGAGCTTTCATTCTCAGCAACCGGTTATGAATAACGGAGTCACAGATCATTTTGCACCTTCTACAAATTTTGCTCCTCTTGCTTATAATTCTGCAGAAAACATCTCTGGATACTTCAAAGACGAAAACTTTTGGAGTCTAACAGAAAACCGCTTAGGTATGAGGACTTCTCAAGTACAGTTTGATTTTCCTGATACAGAACTGGATAACACATTTACTCCGATTCTATCAGTGCCATGCCTGGTTAATCCATTATTGCCAAGTCAGGTCAATCCATCATTGCCAAAGACAAATTGATTCTGATAGACGTATCCTCCCACTGATATATATATATATCAAGACCAAACCCGGATATTCCCTTCATGCCAGACAGGATGATTCTTTGATACAGATTTTAGAGAGTAATTTTGAACAATAGTAGTGGTAGGGATTAGGTTTGCATACTGTTCTAAATTTGAAGGACTCTGGTTATTTTTACGCTTTGATTAAGATTTTCTATTATAAATTTGGGAACAATATTATTAGTTGCACATAGTTCTGCATTTGGCTGTTGTTAGAGATAGGGATACTCAAATAAGATTCCTTCACCCACTAGATGTTTCCGCAGTGGAATGAATCACCTAAAGAGAGCGAAACTCGCACCAGCTCCGTGCTGCTAAATTGTTTGCTTATCGTTCCAATTTATTATGTAAACATTTACTAATTTGTTGAATCTTCTAAATAAAAAATTTTATGTAGAAAAATGAAATAAATTTTCAGTTGATTCAAGATGCTTTTTTTTTTTTTTTTTTTTTGTTATTGATGTAATCAACAAATGATTTACTTACTCCTCACTGATAATGATGTGAGTTGCTCAACACTCAACAAATAAAATTAATCGAACTTGGTTGTTTGAAGATATTCTCATCTAAAGACCTATCTAGGTGTAATGTTTCTTTGTAAATGATTGTTGGCTCAATTTGATATATTCAATTATAACTTTACCCTATCCCCTTTTGATATGCAAAATTCAAATTTCAAATTTGATTGCATTTATTAAATTATTTTCGAAACTTCTTATCGACTATTAGTCGACTGAGTAGGTAATCGATTGTTAGTCGACTAGATAACAATGAAATAGTCGATTRTTTTAAAAATTTGGATAATCCAATTCAATTTCATTCAGAACTCAGATTTGAGATTAGTAAGGATTGGGAAAGAAGATGTAATTGGAACAAGTTCCATAATCTTTTATATTCATACGAAATTAATTGGTACAAAATTCTATAGTTTTTAAGAGTGGATTGGCGTTGGGGAGAGAAATTATAATTTGAGAGTGAAAGAATTCCTCCCAGGAGCAGGAAAGGTATTATGGGATTTGCATGCCCTCAAACAACTCTTCACAATAAATATGGATTGATCCATGAAGCTTTTCAATTCTTCTTTATGTAACATTTACAGAGAGTATCCAAGACAAGGCTCTAGAGTCTGGATTATAATTACAGTTAAGTCCAAGGGGCGGTGCCCTTGTCCCCATCAACCCCCTGAACTTTTGGCCTATGCAACAGTCCGACTAACCTACCTTTSCTGCGCACTATTGTGCCGGCTGATCTCGGTATATCTCTAAAYGATACCGAAAGATGATTCAAATGAATGGTCAAAGAGAGAACTTACAATTGGCAAACTGAAACTGATGGGCCAGTGGACTACATGGTGTGTTGAAATCCTAATTGTCAATTAATTGCTGTGTATGATTTACTTATTTTCACAGTTGATAAGATAGACATCACTCGTCCTTACRTTAATGTAAGGAATTGCGTGAATCGATGACATAGCCTGCAGGTCTGGGCAAGTGGTCCAGTCTTTCATAGGATCAGCCCGTCCTGGCTTGCTCAAGACCGAAGTGAACCTTCTTCTATCTAGAGAGGATTGTTGTTTATTTAGTATCGGACCAACCGTCACAATCATATCTGTTAAGATCGGATCGGTTGTCACTGTAGCTGCAGGACCAGTCTCAGTCSGGGTAGATTGAGCTGAGGCCCAATTGAAGACCGGTGGGTAATGCCAAGATCAAATATAGTTGTTTTGTTTTTATTTTTTATGATTTTYGATATACTATCTTAAATAAAAATTATTTTTAAAAATTCAACTTAAATGAAAATTATTTTTAAAAATTTAAATTCAAATTTTATAGTTAAAAAATGGAAATGTAAAAAGTTCAAAAAGCCCCGAAACGATTATATTTCTTTTCTTTTTTTTTTTCCCTATAAATATCCTCTAAATCAMTGAATGTTTTCACACAAATCTCTCATCTCCCAAACTTTCTCTCTTTTCTGTAAATTTATAGCATTATATCTCTTTGAAGTAAAATCAGTGAAGTTGAAGTTCAATGCTTGATTCAAGAAAGCTCGAAGAATAAGTTATCACTTATCTCTTTATATTACATTATTCTATCTCTTACATTACTACATTATATCACTTAYCCCTTTAGTTTGGATTTACATTACTACATTATTCTTACTCTTATATCTATTATATTCTATCATATCTCTTACTAATTTTATTTATCTCTTATATTACTACGTGTTTCTTACTTTATTACATTTTTACTTTACTATCTCTTTCTTTATTACTAGTTTAATTCATCTTCATTTTATTTGTTATTTCTAGTATAAATCTATAAATATATTAGTTTGAATTTATAGCATTGCTTTGTTTTTAAGTATTCCTACTATTATTATATCACCTTAGATATAATAGTTTGAGTTTTCTAGTTTACTACAATCTTACCTTTCTTTTTGTTTAGGGGCCTATTAAATGTAACAATTATATATTATGTGCAAGGATATAAAATTTCATTATTCCCTCATACATAAACCAAAATTCTTTCCTAATTCCCGAGGTCCTTTTCTCTCTAGACGTTTTTTCTCTCAATTCTGACACTCTAATTTGAAATTTTGAAGCTCGATTTGTAATTTTTTCTTAAAATCTCTCCTATTAAATATTAATATTCATTTTGATGTATCTAAATATGTGCTTTTTCAGAAACAGTTAGTTTAAACTAATAAAATAATAATAATTTTTTGGTCTGAAGGAGGGTTAACATCGACATGTGGTTTAGTGGTGACTCCTTTAGGGTTTGACCAATATTTTTTTTTACTTTTAATTATATTACTTGCTTTTCTGGTTTAAATTTATAAATCTATTTTTAATGCTTTGATTTAATTCTTAATTGTTTTATATAATTTGTAGTATTCTTAAGTTTAATTTTTATTTCATTATATATTTTTTAAAATTCATTTATCTTAACTGGTATATTTTGTACTTATATTTTTTAATTAATGCATGTGTTTATGTTATTTCTAGTTTATAGTATGTTTATATTCTCTATTTCTTCACCTAAAATTTTATGCATTTTCGGTTAATTTTGCAGCTGACTTCAGTTATGGATCCATCGTTCAATCCAGATTCATCGTTCGACCCGAATATTATTCCGCTTGAGGTAAATTATATTTACAATTTGCAAAATATTCAAATATGTTATTAATTCATTTAATAATTTTTTAAATTTATTATTAATTCATTTTGATATTTTTATTTAATTTGTTAAATGTGTTATTAATTCATTTTAATATTATATTTTTCTATTAATTTGTTGAATAGTTATTAATTCATTTTGATACTTATGTTTTGTTATTAATTTGTTTAAAGGCGTTATAATTATTTCATTTTAATATTATTAATAGTATTATTTATTGTTTGTTATTCAATTGTTAAAATATCATATGTTTAATTTTTATTATACATTTAAGATATAAAAAGAATTAAAAAATCATACAATGAAAATAAAACATTAAAACTAAACAATAAATACAAATTAAAATTAAAATTAAAATGAAATCAAAGTATTAAAAAATAGATTATAAATTTAAATCAACCAATAATATAATTAAAAGAAAAATTTTAATAAAATAATATAAATATAATGTAAATTTCACATAATCAATGATGTAAATTAAAAATATTAAACAAAATATAAACATATACATAAATTAACAAATATAAACATAAAGTATACAATTAAAGATAGAAGAATTAAAAATATATATATTAATAAAAAATTAGACTCAACAATAATATAAATTTAATAAAATAATTAAGAATTATATCTAAACATTAAAAATGATTATGAATTTGAAATTAAAAGTAATATAACTATTCTTTTTTAAAAAGTCAAACTCAAAGAGTCCTATTGGTCATCGGTAGGGGCTGCTGAAGAAGTCCCGCTAGGCGCGTGTGGGGAATCCCGCATGAGTCCCTGCACATGCCAAGAGGGACTCCTCCAGGGGTCCCTATCGACAACCGACAGAACTTMCTTGCCGGTGGCAAAGCACAGTAATTCAAAAAATCCAAATTATGTTTGCTTTAACTCATTATTTAAAAACAAAAATACATATTTAAATAGATGGAGATGAATACTAATCTTTAATCGGATGTTTTCTAAAACACTACAAATGGAGCTTCGAAAGTGAAAAATTTTGTTTAGAGGTTGAGAGCATTTTGGGAGAGAATGAAGGTATAGAGAGAAATGAAAGGAGAACTATGAAGAAATTTTGATTTTATACTAACGGGTATATTTGGTATTTCATACAGCTACGTACAATAAGTATTTTTGTTAAATCTTTTTGTTTATTTATTCTTTCTATTATATCTCTATAGTTATATTAGTTTGAATTTCTAGCATTGCTTTACTTAATTATTCTTATATTATTTCTTTAGATATATTAGTTTGTCTTTTCTAATTTATAACTACAAATTTACATATATTTCGTATTGTTTTATTTAATTATTCTTACTATTATACCTTACAATCTTACTAGTTTACTATTTTATTAGTTTACTAATTAATTACTAGTTTACTACTATTTTACTATTTTATTAGTTCTAGTTTACTACTATTTTACTATTTTATTAGTTTACTACTCTATTTYTAGCTTTTCTTGCTCTATTTTATTGCTTTGTTTCAATCTTATTTACATTTATTTACTTATAGCTTTATTTCTAGCCTTTTTGCTCTATTTTATTGTTTTTTTTATAATCTTATTTACATTTTATTTATTTTATTTGCTTTATTTCTAGCCTTTTTACTGTATTTTATTGCTTTATTTACATTTTATTTACTTTATTGCTTATTACTAGCCTTTTTAGTACTTTATTACTTTTTTACATTTTATTTTTTTATTAACTTTATTACTAATTATTTTTACTACTTTATTGCCTTTTTATATTTTATTTACCTTATTGCTTTATTACTAGCTTTTTACTACTTTATTGCTTTTCACATTTTATTTACCTTAGTCCTTTATTACTAGCTTTTTTACCACTATTTTATTGCTTTTTTAAAATTTTATTTACCTTATTGCTTTATTACTAGCTTTTTTATGACTTTGTTGCTTTTTACATTTTATTTACCTTTGGATAATAGAAAGTGAAAAATCCTAACTTTTCGTGACTAAATAGAAGCTTTGTATCCTTTGATGGTATAGAACAACATCAAGATTTAGGAGATCTAGATGAAGATATAAATGTATAAGACTTCGATGAAACCATGTCAACCCCCTGTAACTAGTACAATGGCTACACTAGCATAGACAAACAAATAAAAAGAAAGAAGACAAAATTTTGGGGAATTGTTTGAGGAAGATTTAGTTAGAAATAAAGTGATATGCAAGTTTTGTTCGGCAGAATTAAGTCATAAATGTGGGGAGGGAACAGGTACCATAAATAGACATTTAAGAGTTGAGAACCTTCCATGCAAATGAAACTAGTCTTAAGCAAACACAAATACAAACCTCGGATGGAATATTTAGTGGTAATTTTAATTGTAATCATGAACGAACTAGAAAGAAAATGACTGGATTTCTAGTTACAACTAATACAACAATAGATATATATGGGCGAACATGCGAAATTTATTTTATCTGTTAATAATTGTTTAACCCTAGTTATAAAGGAATTCCTAGATCAACACTAAGATATGATCATCTTAGGGTATATAGAGAAATGAATGATGGAATTATAGCTGCCCGTGATTTTTGGAATAATTATTTCTCATTAATATAGGATAGTTGGAAGGATAGTGTGGAAGAACATTATTTCTGTGTCACTTGTCATTGGATTGATGATGAATGGAATATACAAAATAGACTTCAGGATTTAGAGGTTTTGAATATCCCCATAACACTAGCCATATTTCTAGAATAATTGTAGCTATTTGTCGTGAATTTAGAATATTAACTAAGATAATATGTATTATCTTTTGATAATGCTAGAAATAAAGATGTTTCAATTCCTTCGCTTAAAACATATATGTCCCCAATTCTAGATGGTAAAATTTTTTCACAATAGGTGTGCGTGTCACATAATAAATTTATGTGTTAAGGATGGCTATAAAACTATAGAAGATTTAGTGTTGATTATTGGACATGTGGCTTTTGTTTATTAAACATTCATCTATTATAGCCCAACATTTAAAATCTTGTGTTACAAGCTTAAGTTATAAGAGGTTTAAATTAGATGTTGATTCAACCTATGGTATGTTTGAGTCCGTTATTCCATACCAAAACCAATTAATAGAATTTTATCAAAGTAATGGTTTTGAGCCTGAATTGACAAACCTACATTTTGAGCTAGCCATATTAAGTTTTTCTTTCGTCAAAATGTTTAAGGAAGCCATACTACTTTCGAGCTCCTACTATCCAACTATTCACCATATGATTCCTACGTTAATAAAAGTATCTTTTGTTTTTATTTCTTATTTAGAACATGATAAGTTTGGAGAAATGATGCATAATATGTTAAAAAATTTTAAAAATATTGCGATGACGTGCCTATTATATTTCATGGCTTTATGTTCGGATCCTCAAATGAAAGTTCAAGGGTTTGAAACTAGTACAAAGACTTATATGAATTGTTAGAAACTAAGGAGGATTCAAAAAGTGCAACCCTTCTTAAGGGAGACTTAGCTAGTCTTAGAAAAGAACTAACGATACTCTACTTGAATTGTATAACATATATGAGAAGGCAAGTAATTCCAGTTCGACGCATCTCGGTCCATCATCAACATTTGCAGCTTCTTCATCTGGAGCATCCTCGTCGGGACACTAAGATTTCAACCTGTGCCATCTTTCAAGAAACACAGGACGGACTATACATCAACGTCATCAACCATCAACGAGCTCATAATTTATAAGTTAAGTTCACACATCAATATTGAAGGTGCTAGCTTTGATATTCTTAAATGATAGCAGGATAATGCACATACATTTTTGACATTGTTGATAGAGTCCAAATCAGTGTGATAATTGTGGCGTATTTGATAGATTATGGAACATATATATTGCATTAATCATTTATTTTATTGATCTTTTATCCATTTGGACTCTTTGGAAGTGATGGGAGAAAAGAAGACAATTTTGGTGCATTTTGAGATAAAATTCCAGCAATGCACAAAATCTATTGTTTGGGCACGTGGATTGGACAAACTTTGAAGATGTATTCAACCTTCAAGCTTATCTTTTGGAAGGTCCCTACTGTTTAGGGAATATCTTGAGATATGCATCCCATATAATTAGGAGTCAGTTTGGAAAATACTTATTTCTTTAATATATTAGGATTTTATTATTATTATTATCAGGTAATTGAGTTTTATTAGGATGTTTGAGTTTCCTAATCCTATTAATATGGGATAGGAACCACAAGTATTATTCATTATTCAGTATTTAGCATTTTATTACAACTTTGTAGTTTTGCTCCATGACTATGTGCTAAACACTTAATTTCTGTTGAAGTACTAATGAAGCCTTGATTCAAGAACAATCGTGAGATTTAATTATTTTCATCTTGATTATTTGTAAGTATTTATTGACTTTGCTTTTCGAGAAGTTCAAGTACTCAGTTTAGCTGGTCATATGATACTCATTACTTGATTAGACTCTTTACTTTGCAGCCAGTTAAACCGTCAATCTGTAATTGTTTGTTAGGTTTAACTAAGTGGTAACTTGATAGGGTTATGCCTGCTATGCMGTATAATTCTTATTATGGGAGTAGATAATCTAACCAAAAACAAATCAATCAGTTCTGAGTTTGCTGGTAATGAACGAAGTCTCTCTAGATAATTTAATGCAAAACAAATCAGTTCTTGGTTTGTTGGTTATGAATTGAGTCTCTCTAGAACTTAATACTACTGGAAAACCAAAATCCTAGAGTTTTCTGAGGGTTGTTTTTTGGATTAGGGCGTGTTTATTAAGGTCTCCCGTAATCACCTAAATAGTATGGAGAGCTTGGTTGTTAGTGGGTTTCTAGAAAATTAACTAGTTTACTTGCAATAATTAAGCTATCTTTGCATCTGTGATTGATTAAATAGAATCAAGGTGGAATTAGTAACTCTAACCGGATATTTCACACATTGTTTCCAACATCTTATTTGTTGTTTCCTGATACTTCTGTGACTTGTTCACTTTAGAACAATTGTTAGTTTAGTAATCTCTTCCAATCCTCCCCCCATTTGTTTATATTTTAATTGAAATAAATTTGCTCATATATTTTGTAAGGAGACGACCTTACTCTACACCATATTCTTTTTATCATCTGAAAGTAGGTTATTTATTTTTGTATTTTAACAACACATCAATTGTCCAAGATGGCACAAGATATTTTGGTTGTGCCAATGTTAACTGTGGCTTTTGAGGGTGCTTTTAGTGAGAAAGGTTAAACATTAGATGACAGAGAAAATCAATTATCTTCGAAAACATTAGAAATTCTAATGTGCAGAGTGATTGGTGAAAGCATCAACTCGACAACAATGATTGGATCTTATCTTTCTTGAGTAAATATTTAGACAATTAGTGATTTTTCTTACTTTCTTTAAGCTTGTATAGTTGTATTAATTTTTCTATTTATACTTGYATAGATGTATTTGTTTACATAAATCTCTCGTCTGAAAAATAATAAGAAAACAAGAGGAGTGTGAAAAAATTGTATTAATTTTATAAACTTGATAAGATAAGTATTACAATTTCTAAAATGTTCTCGTGATAAGAATTTAATCTGTTGATTCTTCTCACTGAAATTTTCAAGGGCTTCGCAGCTCAATCTCGGGGTTCGAGAGAGATTTGGTGCTCTTTCTTCTAAGCTTCCCTCAATGTTGTACCTTGATATGAATTTTTAGACATATTCCTCTTATACTTTGGCCTCTATTTATAGGCAAAGCGAATTGATTTGGTTGGCCAAAGTCACACTTAGGAGTGATGTGTGTCACTTGATTTGCCAAGCTGCATTCTTGATTTTCGTTGATTGAACCTTGTCATCCTTGACATATGTTGTCATTTCATTGGTTGACATGTCACATACTTTTCAATTTAATGGAAATATTTAAAATTAACTTTTAATTATTTAAATAGATTATAAAAATTTAATTTAGTAAAATTTTTATATCTACAAATTGCCCACTGGAACTTGATCACGAGTACAACTTGAGATGGGTTTCGAGTGGACAAGTTCCAACTCGATTTACACCATTTGGTTAATATTACAGGTCCACAATTAGGGTTATGTTTTCTCTTGGATCATATTTAGTATATTTTGACCCCCATTATTCTTCAAACTGTGGACCTTTTTCTTTTCTTCAATTTGCTGGGCTTGTGCCCTTTCTTTCAATTTGTTGAGCTTTCTTTTCTTTCAACTCGTTGGCCCTATTCTTCTTTCTCCATCTTCTTGGGCTGGAACCTACCTAATCTAATTTCAAATAATCAAAATTCTAATCTAAACATATCTTACATGTTAGATACATATTGGAGTTGTGATATATCTTACATATTGATACATATTGGGGTTGTAATAAACTTATTTTCCTAACCCTAACACAACTCTCTATTTTTTACTCAATCTATCATAATCTAAACATATCTTACATACTGGAGTTGTGATAAGACTTTTTTTCCTAATCCTAACACAAGTCTCTTTTTCTTTTTATCTATATATACATCCCAATTACATGAGCTTCTTCCCTTTCACTTTTTATTGCATYACCAACTTTGATAGCTTGGTAAGTCTTCTTCTGTCCCTTTTATTTTTCTTTTTTTTTTTTTTTGCAAAGTCTCCCCACGATTATTTACCTAAATCTCTTGCTTTGATGTAGCATTTGTTCTTGTACTCGAAGAATTTCAAGAGACATCCCAACAAAAAAGATAAAGAATAGTAAGCTTGCATCTTCTTCCTTTCTCTTTTTTTTTTTCATTTATTTTTCTTATCATGGACTCTTTTTCTTGTTGCTCTCTTCTTTTTGTGGTTATATTTGCTTCTCTGTATGTTTTCTATTGCCCCTTTATCTTTGCTTTTTATTTCGTTGCCCCTCTTTTTCTTTTTTTTTTCCTTTATTGTGGCTTTTCTTTTTTTGTTTCTCATTTTTTTCCTATTTCGGCCCAAACCACATCTTCTGTTCTTTTTGTTTGCTGGCCCATTCTTTTGGTTTTCTTCTCCAYGGGATGGTTGAGGAGGTGACCCATTCTTTCAGTTTGTTTGCTTCGTTGGACAAGAGAAGGCGGCCCAAACCAACCCAGATCCCTACAGCCTATGCCTTCAGTTTGCWTGCTTCTTAGGCCAAGAKAAGGTGGCCCAAGAACTAAAGGCCCAAATTCGTGCCACAAACTGTCTTTGTCCATTTGCCATCATCCTTATGACCGTTGACCTGCAACGGCTGCTTCAAGCTRCAGCGGTGGTTATTGCAATCATCTGCCTTCTGTCTCACGATAGCCATCGACTCCCATTAACAACTTTCGATGGTTTGCAGCACTGGAGAAATCGAAGCCTTGCCTTGGCGACAGCCATGGCGGAGACTTTAAGTGGTGACATCACACAGCAAGTGATGAAATGGAAAGATGGTTGTACCTTCTAGTCCTTTTCGATTTTCTCCAATCAGTACTGGTGAAGATTTCAGAGGTTTTCCTTGATGGCCAGATGACTTTTCGCCTTCCGTTTCCTTCCGGCAATGATCGCAACAATGATGGCCTTTGCCTTCCTTTTGTTTTTTGACCCGTAGTGGCAAAGATTTTAGAGGTTTTTCTCGACGGTCGGACGACTCTTCACCTTTYATTTCCTTTCTATAGTGACCGCAACGGTGGTGGCCTCTGCCTTCCTCTTGCTTCTGACCCACATCAGTTAAGATTCCAGATATCTTTCTTGGYAGCCAGATGACTCTTCGCCCTCTGATTCCCAAGATGTGTGTCTTCTGCTTCTTTGACCTGCAGTGGCGATCGAGATGGGGAATGGCTTGTTGGAAGGTCTTGGGCGACGAGCTCCACTTTAATGATTCCTAAGCAGACTGGTGCTCTAGCTGTCGATTAGTTGCCATGTCAGAGGTTGAAGCATTTTTCCTGCATTGGCAAAGAGACAACTTGGTTGTTTGCAAGTTGGGCTTGGGCAGCTGAGTTGACTCGTCTTAGGGATGACCCTACCTTGGGCCTTTTTTGCTGAGGCTTAAATTGTGTTTGACCATTTTTTTATGTGTTTGTAACTAGGTTTGGGCTTAGCATAACACCTGCAAGAATTTACATCCTTTTTTTTCACAATGTTTTTTAATTCTTTCCATCTTTCTCTTCTTTTTTTTGTACCCTTCCTTTTTTTCTTCTTCTTTTTTCTTTTAATAACTTTGACATCATTCTTAAAGTCTCTACATACTTGTCCTTTTGAAATATATATATATTTTAAGGTTGTGCAGCCTGAAATTCCTAGCAAAATGGAGATCAAGGATTTGAAGAAGCCAAAGCCACATATCTTCATCTTAGATAATCGAAGAGGATCTCAATTTAAACCCATGACTTTGGACGTTCTCTCGGCGGCATCAAGATACTTAAATGCAAACCAATCTTCTAACGAGGCGAATTTTCACATTCGTAAATGGTCGTCAACAAGCTCCAAGTAAGTAGCYGACTCATACTCCATCTCATCAACCCGAAAAGTTTTTCTATTGTTGTCTTCAACTCATGATGCAACCACAAGCTCCAAAAATTTTTATCTCCCTTTTGTAGATTGCAACCTTGACAAGGCTTCTTAGAATGCCCCCATCTCAAACTTTGGCGAGACTAGCTTCACACGAAATTACTGGGAGTGGCCAGAAACTATTCTAGTAAAACATAAGAAGCTACTTCCTGAAATGAAAATATATGATGCCATCTATGCTTCTTTGTTTACATATGATTGCTACAGCCATGTCATGGATGCCTTTTGCAAACTTCGGTGTCCATCAACGAACAAATTACACACCTCGATTGGCGAGTTGTCTATTACACTTTGGGACTTGAGGAGTCTTGGTGGTCTTCCCATTCATGGTTCGTTTTATGATGAGATAATCCCTTCTACTAAGGAGCTTTACAACATTGACAATGAAGGCAACTACCTACTTTTCAAGAGTTGTAAACTTTTCTTTTTTTTTTTTTTTTTGGGTTTGGAAGACTTGCAAATGGTGACCCACATGGAATTCATTCGATGATTGGATCCAGTTTTAATTTTAAAAGGCTAAATAGGTATGTACCGCCTCTCTAAACTTGGCTAGATGATGAACTACAAACTGTCTAAACCTGGCATTTCGTTATATGTCCAAACAAAGACATCCCTGAATTCCTGCAAAAGTTGGGTATACACTTCACTCTCTTTTGAAGATGAAAGAGCACTTATGTATATTAGGCATCGATCTTCTTCAGTGCGCAAGTTGACCTCTTTTAACTCATCCACAGTGGCTTTCATGCCTTTCTCAAGTTCAGAAAGTGCTTCTTCAGCATCTTCTTCTTCATTATGTTCATCAATAATGCTAATACGGTAAGACGAGCCAACACTTTCTTTATTTTGCTCGTTTAGCTTTATATGAACTATAGTTTTCAGTTTAGCTTTGAGAATGTTGCTGTAATTCATGAGAAGTGTATTTTTCCTCCTCATCCTAGAAGGTATTCTGCTTCAATACTCGTTTGCATCGATCTCCATATATGAAGGCTTTTCAACTTTCTGAATTATCTTGGATTCTTTGTCTACTCCAAGTCTTTTGAAGGTGAAATTTCTACCTTAGGGTCCCAGCTGCTCAAAAACTGAGGCATGAGAATTACTTCCCCTAATCAATCAAAGACTGACTTGTGGCCCATCCCGAACATTCATCTACCATTAAGGTATAGCAATTGCTTACTCGTTTTATAGCTATGCACACAAGTTCATGTTGCTTAAATCCAATGCCGCAAGCGAACTTTCTACAAAATACCCATTTTGTTTTGGCATTTTCTGTGTCTCATTCAGGCCATGAACATTTGATTCAAAAATAAGTCTTCCTAATGTATTTTGAACTTCGTGGATCATATCAAGCTTTAGTTAGAAATTTGTATGCATTAGGATCGAAGCCCTCTTCAGTTCTTTTGGATGGTAATATGCCATGCTCCACTATTAGCCCCACCACAAGCAGTGTAAAATCCTTCAAAATAGGTTTCGATTGCTTTAGCACCTCAATTTTGGTCAAAGATACCGTAAATCCTTGTCTAGATTTGACTTCAAAAAATAGAGACTGACCTTCTTTCCTCATGGATTTTGGAGTATAGCAGAGGACAATAGGTACTTTAATATGTTGTGTTTTTGTCTTATCACTTTCTGCATTGCCCATGGATTCGTAGAATGATGAAGTTCTTCATTAATGAAGGGTTGAGATTTTGGAACGACATCACTCTTTACCATGAATTTGTTTCTTTGGGGCTATCTAACTTTCACCAAACGATATGTTTTTCTTACCAAAGTAAAATTTTRCATTTGGATTATATGCTTTTGCCTCCATGAAGAGTTTGTTATCAGCGATTACTTTCTTCACAACACCATTATCGATGTACTTGAAGCATTGGTGGARTRATGAGGGTATAACCCTATTGCCATGAAGCCAAGGTCTTCCCAACAACATACTGTATGAGGTTCTGGAATCGATCACATGGAGCAGAAAACTTGATGACATCTCGTCAATTAGTAAGTTTAATCAAATGGTGTCCAAAGCTATTTGACCTCCTTGATTATAACCCTGGATCATGAGGTGACTTTGAGGGTTCTTCTGAGGAAATCCAAGTTCTCTTAACATGCGACAAGAAGGATGTTGACTGCTGAACCTCCATCTAGCAATATCCCATTTATCTTATTTTCTTGTGCATAGCTCGATACAAATAGAGTATGTTATGGGGTTCTGAACCCAGCAAAAAATCATCATCGTTAAAAATTATGGCCGTCATACATGCGACTGAATTTTAAGTGTATTTATTGGCTTGCGTAGGGCGATTCTCTTGAACTGAATCTTTTGGAGAGGAAGGACCAAAATTATTTACTTCCATTTTACTTGTGACAGAACAAGAGAGAACTTCAAGATTTACCCAGCAACAAATCATCATCATTGAAAATATGGCCGTCATAACATGCAACWGAATTTGAAGTGTATCTATTGGCTTGCGTAGGGCGATCCTCTTGAACTGAATCTTTTGGAGAGGAAGGACCGAAATTATTTACTTCTATTTTACTTGTAACAGAACAAGAGAGAACTTCAAGACTGTACCTAGCAACAAATCATCATCGTTGAAAATTATAGCCGTCATACATGCGACTGAATTTGAAGTGTATCTATTAGCTTGCGTAAGGCGATCCTCTTGAACTGAATCTTTTGGAAAGAAAGGACCGAAATTATTTACTTCCATTTTGCTTGTGAGAAAACAAGAGAGAACTTCAAGATTGTCAGTTCATGCTCTTGGAAAGAACTGTCCTAATGCAATCGATCATTGGTGCTTGATGATATATGAACCCTTTGATTTGTTGATGACTTTCTAAGGAATAACCCTTATTTGACTTAGCTATATTCCTTTTTATTGCTTTGGTTTTTTGAATGAATCTTGTTTACAAATTTATTTTCATGATTCTTTCGATGTTTTACAACTGTCCAGCCTTTAGAATCAGAATCATCAAGTTTGCCACCTTCAATATTTTCAAATGGCTTTGCAACCAATATCTGTCACTTGGTTAGCTGATTTGCGAGAAGATTTAGGTGAGAGCTTTATGTCAAACTGACCAAATTTGATTTCAGCGAAGCATTCAGGAGATCATATGAGACATTCACTATATTTGTATTAGCAGATCTAGAGGAGAAAGTGTCTGGTATAATGTTTATTTAATTAGCAGCCACTCTTTCTTCATCTAGCAAAATGCRTCCTTTGCAAACAAATTCCATGAATTTATCCTTAAAGATGAAGCATTTCTCRATCGAGTGGCCAAGAAGAAGGTGATTTTTGCAATAATTTGGATCTCCTAGCCATCTTGCTTCTTCTGGTCGTTTCATCTYTGGCAGTTCGATGATCCCAACTTTTAGCATGTCATCAAACATTTTCGAAACCTCAGAATTGAGAAATGGATATTCTTTATTTTGCATACCTTTCAAAGTCATGCATCTTCTCCCAAGATCTAGAGCAGTACTTACTTTCTCTATTACCTTCTACTTAATTTTGTAGGTATCCTAACAAATGTTGTAGCTATTATCGTGGATCCTTTCGTGCAAGACTTTGAAGATGAAGTCAAATCTTTCCTTCTTTCGTGACTTGGTATTGGAACTCCTTGATCTCCATGTGCAGTAATATTCAACTCCATATCCTGGGCGTGGGTAGTGAATTCTTCGAAGGTTCTTGGCTAGATTTCTTTTATGATGTATTGGAGGCCCCAATGCATACCTTGGATGCACATCTCGATTGCAGATTGTTCGGACAGACGATCTCTGCAATCTAGGCTCAAACTTCTTTATCGATTGATTAATCAATAACGGGCTCATCTTTCCATTTCTTAGTATGACTGAGTTYCAACATACTTATAGTTCGACTGGTACTATAAAAGCAATTGAAGAATTCATGCTCAAGTTCGTCCCAACTGTTGGTGGATCTAGTTGTGAGATCAATATACTAGTTGAACGCATTTCTTTTGAGAGATCAAATATATTGCTTGACAATGTAGTCACTATATATGCCAACATTGTTGTAAGTCTCGACGAAATGTTCAATATGTTGTTTAGGATTTCCCTTTCCATCAAATTGTTGAAATTTTTTAGGTTGATAGCCTATGGGAATCTTCAAGTTATCAATCTTCTTGGTAAATGGTTTAGAATATGTGAAGGAAGATTTAGCATTTCTTTCATTCTTGTCCTTGATGGCATCTATGATGAAATCCTTCAATTGGTCAATAGGGATTAGTCCATCTGATTAGACTTGAATTGTTGCAGGTTCTTTTGAAGGTCTCGCTTCTCTCAGGTCTTCAGTTTCATATTTGACTTGAGGTTTCTTGCCTAAAACTCTTGCAGATCCCAACATATTTGAAGGCTTGGGATGTTTTAGAGCAAATTAGCTTGCTTCTCCTGCATTGTCAAGCCAATTCAGTAGTTGGGCGATTGTGAGATTTTGCTGTTGAGTGTGTTGTGCAAGATTTTTCACCAATTTCGTCAAATTTGAAATTTATTCTTCAACGGTTGAAATGTCCGCCATTATAACAGGCATAGTTGATGAACTTGTGGTTAGATCTTTATGAGCCATCATATCAAGCTTTGGATCCTCTTGAGGAATAGTTGGTGCCGAATTTGAAGTATATTCATCATTCGCATGTTTGGACTTTTGGGGTTTAATTTCACCAATTTCGTCAAATTTGAAATTTATTCTTCAACGGTTGAAATGTCCGCCATTATAACAGGCATAGTGGATGAACTTGTGGTTAGATCTTTATGAGCCATCATATCAAGCTTTGGATCCTCTTGAGGAATAGTTGGTGCCGAATTTGAAGTATATTCATCATTCGCATGTTTGGACTTTTGGGGTTTAATTCCTGCATTCAACAAAGAAATGGTTGTTCTGATAGCAAATTTGACTCCCACTTCTTGAGGAGGAATGTCATTGAACATGGTTGGAGTATTTGTAGATCTAATCATACAAGAAGTACTCTTGTAACACCCCAGATTAGGAACTATTCTAAGCCGAGAGTAGTACTGACCTTACTCAACAATTATATCAACTACWGTAGGAAACAAAAGAAATTTGAACACTTGACTAAAGAGTTTTATAAAAATTTCGGTAGAGTTTCCTCTATAATTTCAACGACTRCCTCCCTGTATAAATCCAAAGGTTCTCAAACATTTTCAATACCCGTAAACAACATGCATTCCAACCCAACGAATATCCAATATAATRAATAATGCATTCCAACAATCCTTTACCAACCTACCATTTACCAAAACTGAAATTGCGAAACTTGAAAGAATTTAAAACACTATTGGATAAACCAATAAAGAAATATCTTAAATAATACATAAAATCTCTCTAGTCAACCATCAATCTTATTCAGTAAAATTTATTTAAATAATGCTTCGGAGTATCAAGGTTTGCCCACAAGCGACCTCCTGTACCATCTGGCTACACATCAGCTGAAATGCAATGAATGAAATGGAATGAGCCATAAAGCTCAATAAGCAAATCTCATGCATGAACGTATGTGAAATGCACCATATGTTACAAATTCATAGTTCACTTCCTCAATAAAACTTTCTGAATACCACCATAAAACTTTCATTTCAAAATGTAAGAACTTTGTAAAAAAACCTTTCAATTTCATTAAAGTCGTGAGCTCACTTAGTGTAACTCCTAGTCATTAAGCTTGCAGTGGGATGTTATTCTTTGGAACCTGATCACATTTCCTACCGATAGAATCGCAATGCGGTTAACATCACTTAACGTTTCCTTTCATCTTTTCACCTCTCAAGAAGTGAATGTGACTTATCGCCCTACCCTACAAGTAGGTTGGGCCAGGTGCACCGGTTCCCCACACCCCATTTCCCACTCACATCTTTCATGACTAGGTTTACACTCCTTTCCAAAATCTTAACATTTTTCTGATAATAATTCATTTATAAAATTTCATTTTCTTTCAAATTTTATTTCCTAAACCCTTTGTTTTCTAAATGTACGAATGGATCATGGCAGGAATGATGCAGAATACTCTAACTACATGCCCATGACATGAACTACATAAAATCGTATATAAACACCATTCAATATAATAACAGTACAAAATATATACTACATGAAATCATTCAACACAATCACAATACATTCATAACACAGTCCAATACAGCCACCACATAATACACAACAAAAAATCTAGGCGGGTATGGGGATTTACTTATATAGAACTCATATTAAATATATTCAATTTACCTAAGAGAATTTTAACTATAACAACAATGCATATGCGTTAATGAAAATGTGAGAATTTACTTACCTGGAGTCCTTTATATTGAAATTCTTATTTAATATTGCAAAGTAGAGTCCCTCGAYCGTTCTTAATGTCAATGTGCTCGAAAACGATCTAATTATGAGTACAAAGGAAAGTCTATTTAATASAATTGTCCAAACTTAAATATTTAACGTTTAATCCATGAACATCATTGCCAATTTCTAATTCATACTTAATTTCGACATCACCAAATTATCACATTCTTAAAGGTATAACTTAAACTCCTTAGATCGGGTATTAAACCTAATCTATGTTCTCCCACAATTTCACTTTAGGACATAAATACGTAAGTCATCAAATTCCAATATCGAATAGTAATATTTTCACATTTAAATCAACAAACTATAAGTGCCACGAAAGTGGAGTTGTGCCCCAGGCATGCACTCAGGCAGCGCGCGGGCAACAGCCTTGGTCGCGCACAAGGCCTGGTCGCCTGGTCGCCTGGGCATCTGGGTGCTCGGTCGCTCAGGTGCCTGATGGTCTAGGTGCCTGGGCACTGCTTGCTGGGCCCTTGACGAGCCTTGCTACTTCTGGCTAAAAATCTACCGACCGGAACAGAAACTAAACGGACGCAGGCGGCGAGCCGGTGATTGGTCTAGTCAGTCCGTCGAGCAGCCTGACCAATAGCCACAACATCGCGCAGAGAAAGGCTCCACCGATCCAGATCTGATCGAGTCAAATCTGGACGAGGCCAGCTCGAATCAGCGTGCAGTGCGGGTCAGGCAGAAGGCCGAGAGTCGTGCAGCGGCCAGATCTGCTTCTAGTGGACGCACGAAATAGATCGGCCTTAGGTGGTTGGTTTCAGGCCAACACAGCCACAAGGGCAGGTGGTCGATTTCGGGCGAACRCAGCAACAGCAAACTGCATGATTTTGCAGCAATCTGACTTAAGACGTGGACAACTCGACGACCGCAAATATGGGTGGTTAGCGATCTCGACGAGCAAAGGAGGAGGTTGGATCTAGACGACCTCAAGCATGGCAAGCAATCGAGTAGTGGCGGATCTGCGAGTAATGGCTGTGTGAAGATGAAGAACGGCAATCAATGAGCAGTGGCAGTCATAGGCGGCAGTGGCGAGGTGGATGGCAAAGAAGAAGAAAAGTTCTTTTAGGTTTAAATTAGGGGTTTTTCTTTTTTTTGTTCAGACTTCAAACTTGGGCCCTAACCCAAACCCTTTGGCCCTTCCCATTCCATAAATAATCCAATCTATTAAATTAAATTCTACGGACTTTCCTTTCAATAAAAATCTAGTTTCCAAATGAGAAACGAATAAACCTAACAAGTCGAGCCACTAACCAACCAAAGACCCTCATTCGATTAATACGATAATCCCATACTTATTAAACGTACGATCAAATAATAACCACATAGAAAATTATCCAACCCTAGTTGGCACACATAATCATACTACCATACAAAATTTATGAAAAGTAAAATCTCGGGTATTACAACTACACTTCTTTTCCAGCATCAAATGGAGTCCCACTCTATGTCACAGTTCTGCATATGTGGTTGACATGGTTGATTTGCTAGTATCACCACTTATTGCATATCTGGAAGGGGTAGTGTAATACCCAAGATTTAGTTTCTATTTTTCCTTTTGAACATTTTATATATATAAATAGACAATTTATGTTCTAATCGATTAATTAGATTGTATTCATGATTGTTAGTAAATTGATTAATTTACTGCGAAAGGACTTGGAGGCCGTAACGTTCGATGTGCCAATCAGAAATAAATAATAATTTCTTTGATTTGTTATTTGTTATGCGTTAATGTGTGAGTACRTTTATTTAAAGGTGAAATTTTATTAGTTTACTTTAATTAGAAGTCTTAATTAATTAATTTAGACTTGACCTGTTAGAGCCCATCCTCTTTTTATTCAAATCTAAAACCGAATTTGGAGTTCAATTTTGGGTCAGAAGAAAAATAATAGATTTTAATTTGTTTGGGCTTAGTTGGTTAAGTAATAAAAATGGCCCACAAAAAAATTTTAGTTAGGGTTAAGATAGCTTTAAAAAAATAAATAAATAAACTATTTAAAGATAAAGATTACTATTCATCTTTTTCTCAAAGAAAAACCCTAACCTCCTAACCATAGCCGCCACCAACCGGCGCCTCYTCCCTCTGCCCTCACCGATACCGGCCTTCCCACTCTCTTTCTCCCCTCTTCTCTATCGGTGCCGAACGCCACTCCATCTCCTCCGTTCTCATCAGGCGCCCAAGCGCCCAGGCACCCAGGCACCCCGACGCCCAGAGACCAGGCTCCCCGATGCCCAGCGATCAGGCGCCCAGGCGTCCCGGCGACCGAAGGACCAAGTGAACCAGGTGCCCAGGCGACCAGGTACCTTACGCCGTCCGCTCGAGCCAATAGCGTGCGCGCAGCACTTGCGTGACCAGGACTGCCGTTCGCACACCCGGATCATATTTCCTTCCCGAGCATTATTGACGCCATTACATCTTAGACTCGATACCACACCTAAAGTTTGGGATTCGAGGTGAATCATTAGTTTCTTTGTTTAAATTAACCGAATGGCCTAGGTTTTGTATTATGTAATAATAATTAAGAAATAAAATATGGAATACATTTAATATGAAATTTAAATTAGTATGATAAAGTAAAAAGGAGGATATAATTCTTGAAATATATTGGAATATAATTTAGGGTGAAATTTAGGGTTGCGTGATAAAATAATGTATATTGTGATTATGATTATTATTGTTATTTTAAGAACAAATTAGGAGTCATGAAATTAAATTGTACTATTAGTAGTTCGATTTTTATTGACATGGAAACTCATCTTGAAAAATTGTTGGTTAAGGTCATCATAGGAAAAACGATGAAGTATTAACGGTAAACACCTGTATTAAATGAATGTGTTTAGTTAAACAAGTTTCATATGAATATTCTTTGTATAGTAATATTAGAACACTGTGATACATTAACGTTGTGGGCAACCAAGGCACCCCACTAGCGAAAGTAAACAAATTTTCTAAGGACTATATGTAAGTAAATTCTCACATTTCATTAACATATATGTATTGATGCATCTAAATTCCTCTAGGTAAATTAAATGTGTATTGAATCTGAGTTCTATGTAAATAAATTCTCACATTCTCATTAACGTATATGTGTTGTTGTTATAATTAAATTGCTCTTAGGTGAATTGAATGTGTATTAAATCTGAGTTCTATGTAAGTAAATTCTCACATTCTCGTTAACGTATATGTATTGTTGTTATAATTAAATTGCTCTTAGGTGAATTGAATGTGTATTGAATTTGAGTTTTATGTAAGTAAATTCCGACATTCTCATTTAGTGATGATGCAGGTGTGTTATTATTATGATTGAATCTTCTTATATGAATTGAATGTGAATTGATAATCACTCTTATGTGTTATAATGTGATATTACTTCCAATAGGTAAATTTTATTACTCATTGACATGTTAAAAATTTTAAGTTAAGGGTTCATGTGGTCCATGAGCATGTAGATTGCAGTAGTTGCATATTTCTTGTATAGACAAAATCATACATTCAAGAAAGGAAATGTTTTTAAAAAATGAAATTTGGAAAAGTAAATGTTTTGAGGAATGGAGTTTTTAAAGATGTTATTTTTATGATGAATGATTTCCAAACATTAAGGATTTTGAAAAAGGGGTGTAAAGCCAAAGTCATGAAAGATGTGAGTGGGAAATGGGGCGTGGGGTACTGGCGCACCCGAACCGACCCTCTGGGAAGGTAGGGAAATGTAATGTTTACCTCTTTGGAGGTGAGAAGATGAAAGGAAAAGTAAAGGAATATTAACCGCTTTGCAGTTCTATCGRTAGAAATGTAATTGGGTTCCAAAGAACAAATGGCCCACTGTAGAGCTTAATGGCTAGGCATCACACCAAGTGAGCTCACAACTTTAAAGGAATGAAAAWGTTTGAAAAGTTCTTACATTTTGAAAGGAAACTTTCTATGAGAAAATTTATGAAATGGAAATGTTTAGAAAGCTTTTATTGAGAAAGTGAAATTTTATAACTCGTGACATATAAGGCATTATTCATGCATTCATGCATGGAATTTGTTTACTGAGCTTAGTAGCTGACCCCATATTTCCTTATTTTACGTTTCAGGTGATGATTAACCAGATGGTGCATGGAGATTCATTTGGGAGCAGGCTTTAATACCCAAGAGTCGCTCTATGCATTAAATTTTTTATTTATTTATGAACTTATTGAAAGTTTAAAATTTATTCTTTTATTGTCAAAAGCTTCCGCTAAAATTTTAAATATATGAGAATTAAGTCAGTAACATTCCCGGATTAGGGTGTTTCTAATATGGGGGTGTTATAGGTAGCCTTTGAGATGTTGTTATTGGAAGCCATTGATGAATTTGACTTGATTTGTTTTGAAGAGAAGAGATGAACAATAGAAATTGTTCCACTAGGCATGCCAAAATTTGTTTACACAAATCTCTCGTCTGAAAAATAATGAGAAAATAAGAGGAGTGTGAAACAATTGTATTAATCTTATAAACTTTGTAAGACAAGTATTATAATCTTTGAAATGCTCTAATGGTAGGAATTTAATCCGTTGATTCTTCTCTTTGTATTTTTGCCGAGAGATTTGCAGTTTGATCTCGGGGTTTGAAAGAGATTTGGTGCTCTTTCTTCACTTTTCTCAATGTTGGATTTTGATATGAATTTCTGGACCTCCTCCTCTTGTGCTTTGGCCTCTATTTATATGTAAAGCAAATTGATTTAATAGGTCGAAGTTACACTTAGGAGAGATGTGGCTTCACTTGATTTGCCAAGCTCCATTCTTGATTTCCATTGATTGAACCTTGTCATCCTTGACACATATTGCATTATATTCGTTGACATGTCACATACTTTCCAATTTAATGGGAATATTTAAAATTAACTTTTAATTATTTAAATAGATTATGAAAATTTAATTTAGTAAAATTTTCATATCTACAATATTAATTTCGAAAGGTTTTTGACACTATGTCTCGCTCATATGTATTTTTTATTTTTAGTATTAACAAAACCGATAGGGTCGATGCTGAACCTGCCACCATATTAATTTTGGCTTTATCCAATTGCTTTTTTCCTCCTTACTTGCCTTTATATTAAATTTATTTAATAAAAAAATTAAGTGAACTATATTTTCTAAATAATTAAATTTTCTATGTAAAAAATATTTACAAGCTTTCTCTAAATAGTCAAAATTTCTAAGTAATCAATAATTTTTTTAGGTAAATAAAAATTTTCTAGTAAATGAAATATTTCTAATATAAGTAAACAAGCTTTCTCAAAATAATGAAATAATTTTTTTAATTTGTTTTAACTAACAGATCATTTTATTAAAAGTAAAGAATAATATAAGCCCGATTGACTGAGGCTGTCACATTTCCGTGCCCAGGACCGGCTCTGTTTGGTTTGAGGATTTTGATATGGAAAAGGAAAAGTTTTTTTTTCCAAAACAATGTTTTCTCATGATTGGTTTGAAGGAAATCACTATGGCCCATTTGGTACAAGAATTTTGGTGTGGAAAAGGAAAAATATTTTCTGAAAAAGTTTTTCTCCTGATTAGAAAATGATGAAATGAGTAGTGTGAGGAAAGGAAAAAGAAAAGCAAAAGCAAAGAAAATATTTAATTTGCATGGAGAAGAAGAAGAAGAAGAATCACTTTCTTTTTTTTTAATTTTAAAAATAAAAATATTTTCTCTTTTAATTGAAAATAATATTTTAATATATAGTTTGCTATGTAATCATATAAATAAAAAGGAGAAAAAATATTTAATTTTTCTTGAACAAAATTCATCTTTTCTTTAGATGATAAAATTCTTTTTGAAAATTAAATTGTAGAATTCTTAAGTTGAGTTTTTTTGACTTATTTTAAATTAACTTTATTAACACGCGGTTATTAATATTCATATTTCGACTAAATTTCAAGATTTTCTTCTTATATTTATGTTATATAATTATCACAATTTTTAGATCTTTATACATCTTAAACTAATTATTGCTCTAGAGTATATGTTAAATTATTTGTCTTTTAGGCATTATTATCACAACCACTAAATAAGAATGAAAGTGGGTAAAAGATATCTGCAAAATATTCAATATACATTTGTATGTATATTTTGTACCTAGTTGGCTTGAGTGACCCGGCCGTTGGCCACGTAGCTAGCGCACGTGGCTTGTTAGCGTTCACTATAATATTTTTTTTTTTTGTTGGAAAAAATCAAAAGTTTAATGAAAAAAATCAAGTTTTTAGATAGGTCAGGACAATTCGTATTCAAATTTAATCGAAGAAAGTTTGAAGAAAAATTAAAAATCAGCTTCAAATTAAAGAAAAAATATATATTTTTTCTAGAAATAAATTGGGAAGGAGGAAGAGAAGAAAGAGAAAGGATTTTAATGAATAATAAAATTTTTCTTTATATAGGAATACTTTGATCAATTGTCCAACAAAAATGCCCTACATTTACTAATTTTATTGCACGAAAAAGTCAGTTTGACTTTTTACAAATAATGGTATAAAGTACTAGCTATATTTTTCCCTTACTTTTCCTTTTATATTTCCACAAACCAAACAGCTACCTTCGGTAATGGTGATTTAAGATCGAGGAAGAGGAGAATTGGATGGAAACCCTTTGGATCATGTAGCAGCGCCCCAAGCCAATTCGGGTGAGGGTCATTCGTAGCTCCACCCATGAACATGCACCATTAGCCAAATCATAGTTAAGTTAAGCTTGATTAATTAGCCACGCTACGAAGTGCCTTGGCATTCATAGATGTCAATATTGACCGCGTCCTATATTAATTTTTCATATTACTAAATTCGACTAATTTATTTTAAAAAAGTTAAGGGCACCACTCCTCCTAGTGGCTATGAAGAAGTGAGCGTTACATGGATTAGCATTTACGCCGTAAGTGCTGAAGCAAAAAAGGGGGGAAAAAAAAAAAGAAAAGGTTAGCTGCGATTAAAATATCAAAAATCGCATCAAACTGATAAAATAGAACTTCGACAAGGCCTCCATATTTGGAAGAGGAAGATATTAGCTTGAATTTACCATTTTGACCTTATCTATTTAAGGGTCATTCAAAAAATATCCCCATTAAGGCCGAATAAATTGATTCTCCAAATGGCGAGAGGATGGAAGGACTTGATTGTCAATTTTGATTCACTTTTGGGATTAAATTAGTACCTTTTTATTTCTGGGTCTTTGATTCAGATTCTATTTGTTTATATCCAGGAATCAAATTATAACTCCCTAAATTAAAGTAAGATACATTATCTACTTGCATATTTAGTGTCATCTACATCACAAAAACCCCCTGACGACGTCACTGGCGCTTGGAGCTTATTCTGATGCGATTCAACCCTTCCAACTTGTTCGTTTTGCACATCATCCAGGCAAGGGCGATTTAAACTGATGCTATCGCACTATACTTAGAAATTTTAAAAATTTAACAAAGCTTTTTCCTTAATCCTTTTTAACATTTGTTCTAATTGTTCAATGTATCCTTAGAATTGCAGTATGGTGGCCATTGATTTCGTAGTGTAACTTCTGATTGAAAATTTAGGTGCATGGTTACTTCAAATGCTGCCCTAAGAGTTTCTAGCTTTTGCGTGATAGATAGAATGTGGTTTGGTGAAGTGACTTAAACATAGAAAGCAATACATTTAAAATTATCTAAACAACAGCAAGTACGCACTCTCCTTAGTTGAAAATACATGTGCAGAGATCTGATAGATAGACTTCCATCCATTATCATAGTTATTGGGCGAGTGTTTACTTGTTCCATTCATTGTGTGTGACTTGCTGAGATTTCTGCTATGTGGGCATTTTGTTTTTTAGACTTCCATGAATTTGGTTAGCTCGAACAGTGCTATAGTCTTCATGCTATGAAAACTTAATTGGATAATAATATCGTAAGGGATGGGATGCTTGCATTTTCATTGTGTAAATTATATGTTCCGTAGGGGAGATTTCTAGTTGGCTAACTCGAATTGAAAATGTTGTCTYTAAGGACAGATTACCCACCAATTTATGCATTTGGTTATTGTATCCTTGCAAGGAATATATGGTATACACTATGGTTCTTAGCACTTAAAGACTTCTTCTATGGTTTTTCATTTTTTCTTTATAAAAAATATGAAACTTGTTATATATGCTAGAGTAACACAAGTCATTTAGTAGTTATGAAAATATTTTACCCTTTAATACAATAATAAATGAAGGGAGAGTTTATATATAAATTGAATTTTAATTGATTTATTACATGATTATCTATGATGCTTTTGGCCATAAACCGTGTTTTATTATATTATGTGTACTACTTATATTAATTAGAGGGTCTCCAAACAATTTTTCATTCTACATGGATTTTTCTCTATTATATGTATTACTAATTTTTTTCTGAATTATTACTAATAAATTTCCTATATTGTTCTTGCTTGCAGTTTAGATTTAGTGGACCATGATGTCTATTTAAAGCCTTCATCATAAGTGCCATCGATCTTTTCTTGGGAGGGTAGGAAACATGCCGAGATGCTTGTAGATATGAAGATTTTATTAAATTAAATTTTCATAATCTAATTATATAATCAAAAGTCAAATTTAAATATCCCATTAAATTGAAAGTATATGATATTGTCAACCAATGAAATAATGACATGTGTCAAGGATGACAAGGCCCAACCAATGCAAATCAAGGATGGACTTGGCAAATCAAGTTGCGCCACATCACCCCTAAGCGCGGCTTCAACGAATCAAATCACTTTGCTTTGCCTATAAATGGAGTCTAAAACACGAGAGGAAGATATTCGGAAATTCATATCGATGTCCAACATTGAGAGAAGCTTAAAAGAAAGAGCATCAACTTTTTCTCCAAATTCTAAGATCAAGCTGCGAAGCCTTGACAACTCCTAAAGAGTCTAAATCCCGAGATCAAGCTGCGAAGCTTTTAGAAACTTCAAGAGTCCAAATCTCGAGATCAAGCTACAAAGCCCTTGGAAACTTCAAAAGAGTCCAATCCTACGATTAAGCTGCAAAGCTCTCGGAAGATTCCAAATAGTCCAAATCTTRAGATCAAGCTACGAAGTCCTCGACAAATTTCGAAGAGAAGAATCAATGAATCAGTTTCTTATTACAAGAATATTTTAGAAATTGTAACATGCATTTTATCAAATACATAAGATCAATATACAATTATTTCGCATACCTCTTGTTTTCTTATTATTTTGCAGACGAGAGGATCGTGTAAACAAATTTTTGACACGCACAGTGGGACYATTTCTGTCGTCATCTCTTCTCTTCCAAACAAATCAAGTCAAATTCATCAATGACCCCAAGAACAACATCTCAAAGTCTACCCCTTTCAGATCTACTACACGTGGTGCTACCGCCAAGTCAACCATGATGGCCACATATGTAGGACTTGTGATGCAGAGCAGGGCTCTATCTGATGCTGGGAAAGAAGTGGAGTACTTCTCATATGATCAGATCTACTAATACTCCAACCCCATGCTCAATGACGTTCTTCCTCAAGAAGGGGAGTCAGATCTGCTATAAGAACGACTTTGTCTTTGCTGAATGCAAGAGCCAAACCCCAAAAGTCCATACATGCGGATGACGGATATATTTTAAATTCGATGCCAATCACTCCTTAAGAGAATTAAAAGCTCGATGTGATACCTCATGGAGATCCAAMCACAAGTTCCTCCGCTATACCCATTATAATGGCGGACATCTCAACTGTTGAAGAACAGATCTCAAAACTGACAAAGTTGGTGAAAAATGTTGCAAAACACACTCAAAAGCAAGATCTCACAATCACCCAACTGCYAAATCGACTTGACAATGCTGAAAAAACAAGCCAATTTGCTCTAAAACATCCTGAGCCTTCAAATATGTTGGGATCTGCAAGAGTTTTGGGCAAGCAACCTCAAGTTGAGTTCAAGACTGAAGACATGAYAGAAGTGTGACCTTCAAAAGAAGCTGCAACAATTCAAGTCTCGTCAGAGGGACTAATCCCTATTGACCAATTGAAGGATTTCATCATGGATGCCATCAACAACAAGACCGAAAGGAGTAGCATATTCTAAACCATATACCAACAGGATTGATAACTTGAAGATGCCTATAGGCTATCAACCTTCGAAATATCAACAATTTGATGGTAAGGGAAATCCTAAACCACATATCAAACATTTCGTCCAGACTTACAACAATGCTGGCAYATATGGTGACTACCTTGTCAAGCAATTTGTTTGATTTCTAAAAGGAAACGTATTCGACTGGTATATCGACCTCATAGCTGGATCCATTGATAGTTGGGATGAACTGGAGCATGCATCCCTCTATTACTTTTATAGTACCCGTCGAACGATAAGTATGTTGAAACTCGGCATACCAAGCAATGGCAAAAAAATGAAACCGTCATTGATTACAACAATCAATGGAGAAGTTTGAGCCTAGATTGCAGAGAACACCTCTCTGAATAATCTGCAATCAAGATGCGCATMCAAGGCATGCATTGGGGCCTCCAATACATCTTGAAAGGAATTCAGCCAAGAACCCTCAAAGAATTAGCTACCTGGCTCACGACATTGAATTGAGCATTACGACACACGGAGATCAAGCAGTTCCAGTACCCAAGCCATGAAAGAAGGAGAGGTTTAACTTCAAGAAAACAACTAAACCATCTTTCAAATCTGACACGAAGACATCCATGACAACAACTGAAGCACCTGTCAGGACACCTACAAAAATAAGCAGAAAGATTACAATGAAAGTAGATGCTGCTCCAGTTCTTGGAAGAAAATGCATAACTTTGAAACACATGCAAAATAAAGAATATTCATTTCTCAATTCTGACGTTTCAAAAATGTTTGATGACATGCTGAAAGTTAGGATCATCTAACTGCCTAAGATGAAATGAGTAGAAGAAGTAGGTCGGTTAGGAGACCTAAACTATTGCACATATCATCATCTTCTTGGCCACCCGATCGAGAAATGCTTCATCTTTAAGGACAAAGTCATAGAACTGGCTCGTAAAGGGCGTATTTTGCTAGAAGAAGAAAGAGTGTCTACTAATCAAATAAGCATCCTACCAGATACTTTCTCCTCCAGATCTACTAATGCAAATGTTGCAAATGTCTCACGATCACCTAAACGCTTTGTTGAGATCAAATTTGGCATAAAATTCAACGTAAAGCCCTCATCTAAATCTTCTTGTAAATCAATCAACCAAGTGATGGATATATTTGCAAAGCCATCTGAAAATCCTGAATATTGCAAAGTTGATGATTCTGAAGGCTGGACAGTTGTAAAACGCCAAAAGAATCATGAAAAGAAACTTGTAAACAAGAAATTCATTCAATAAACCAGAACAATAAAAAGGAACGTATCAAAGCTAAATAAGGTTATTCCTAAAAAGGTCACCAACAAATCAAATGGGGTCATACATACCTAAGTATCAACAACCAATTACATTGGGAGAGTTCTTTCCAAGAACATTAACTGACAATCTTGAAGTTGTCTCTTGTTTTGTCACAGATAGAACGAAAGTAAGTAATTCTAGCCCTTCCTCTCTGAAAGATTCAGTTCAAGAGGATTGCCCTGTACAAGCCAAGGAATGCTCTTCAAATTCAATYGCATATATGATGGTCATAATTTTCAATGATGATGATTTGTTGTTGGGTTCAAAACCCTGTAACAGATCTCTATTCGTATCAGGCTATGCACAAGAAAAAAGGTAAACCAAATATTGATAGATAGAGGTTCAATAGTCAACATGCTTCCTCTACGCATGTTAAGAGAACTTGGGATTTCCTCTGAAGAACTCTCTCAAAGTCTCCTCATGATCCAGGGCTTTAATCTAGAAGGTCAAAGAGCGTTAGGCACTATTCAATTAGGCTTACTAATTGATGAGATGTCATTGAGTGTTTTACTCCATGTGATCGACTCCAAAACTTCCTACAATATGTTCCTAGGAAGACCTTGGCTTCATGACAATGAGGTTGTACCCTCAACACTCCACCAATTCTTCAAGTACATCGATAATGGTGATGTGAAGAAGGTAATTGCTGATCACCCACGGAGGCGGAGAAACATATATTGCATATGCAAAATTTTACATTAACGGGAAAAACATATTATTTGGTGAAAGTTAGATAGTCCCAGAGAAACAAATTCAGGATAAAGATGATGTCATTCCCAAATCTCAAACCTTCATTAAGAAAGTACTTCATCATTCTGCAAAATTGATGGGAATGCAAAAAGCAATAAGATAAACACGCAACATATTCAAGCACCTCCCTCCTCTATTATACTCCAAAATTAATAAGAAAAGAAGGCTAATCTCCCTTTTCTAAAGTCAAATCTCTACAAGGATTTATTGTGCCTTTGACCAAGATCAAGGTACTGAAGCAATCAAAGCCTATTTTGAAGGGTTTTGCACGACCTGAGGTAGGGCCAATGGTAGAGCATGATTCATTAACATCTAAAAGAACTGAAGAGGGCTTCAATCCTAATATATACGAACTCCTAGCTAAAGCTGGATATGACCCACGAAGTTAAAATACATTAGGAAAACTTATTTCTAAATCAAAAGGTCATGGCCTAAATGAGACACATAAGATGCTAAAACAAAATGGGTAATTGTGAAAAGTTTGGGTGCGGGCATTGGATTCAAGCAACCTATACCTGTGCACATAGCAATAAAGTGAGTAAACAATTGCTATACCTCAGTGGAAGATGAATGTTCAGCGGTGGGTCACAAGTCAATCTTTGACCGATTAAAGGAAGTAAACTCTCATGCCTCAGTTTTTGATCGGCTGGGACCCCAAGGAAGAAGATCAACAGAAATTTTGCCTTCAAAAGAGTGTGAGTAGGCAACAAATTCATGACAATTTAGAAGTTTGAAAAGCTTAAATATGCGAAGATCGATGCAAATGAATGTCAAAGCAGAATACTTTTCACGATGAGGAGGAAAAGTACACTTCTTGTGAATTGTGGCAACGTTCTCAAGGCTAAGTTGAWATCGTAATTTATACAAAGCCAAAGGAGGAAGATGAAGAAAGTGCTGGCTCGGCTTACCATATTAGCATTATTGATGAACATAATGAAAAAAAACACGCCGAAGAAGCACCTCTTGAACTTGAAAAAGGCACGAAAGCTACTGTAGACAAATTGAAAGAAATCAACTTGGGCATTGAAGAAGATCTATGCCCAATCTACATAAGGGCTCTTTTATCTCCAAAAGAGAGTGAAGTGTATATCCAACTTCTACATGAATTCAAGAACGTCTTTGCTTAGATGTATAAAGAAATGCTAGGCCTAGACTCAAAGATTGCAATTCATCATCTGGCTATCAAACGAGGGGCTAGGCCAGTRAAGTAAGGACAAAGGCATTTTCGCCTTGGCTTGACCCCTTCAATCAAAGCAGAAGTTAACAAGCTCATTAAGGCGGGATTCATCCGAGAGGTCAGATATCCCACATGGATCTCAAGCATTGTGCCTGCAAGAAAGATGAATGGTCAAATTCGAGTATGCATTGACTTTAGAGATCTGAAAAACGCATGTCCAAAAAATGATTTTCTCCTTCCTATCACAKAACTCATGGTCAATGCAACTACTAGACACGAAGAGCTGTCTTTCGTGGATGGGTCATCTAGCTATAATCAAATATAAATGGCGCCAAGGGATGAAGAGATGACTGATTTTCGCACTCTCATGGTATTTATTGCTACAAGATGATGCGGTTTAGTTTAAAAAATGCAGGAGCAATATAGCAGCGAGCTATGCAGAAAATCTTCGATGAGATGCTCCACAAATATGTTGAATGTTATGTGGACGATCTAGTCATGAAGTCATGAAAATGGGATGATCACTTAGAAGATCTGAGGAAAGTTTTTGAACGACTACGTCCTCATCAATTGAAGATGAATCCTTTGAAGTACGCATTTGTAGTTGCTTTAGGAAAATTTATGGGATTCATTATGCGCCAATGTAGCATTGAGATTGATCAAGTTAAAGTGGATGCCATATTGAGAATGCCACAGCTTGGGAATATGTATGACATCCGAAGCTTATAAGGGAACTTGGCCTATTTGAGAAGATTCATCTCAAATCTTGCTGGCAAGTGTCAACCATTTTGTTGATTAATGTGAAAAGAAGTACCTTTTAAATGGGATGAAGCTTGTAGCAATGCATTTAAAAGTATAAAAGCATACCTGGTGAAATCTCCCGTCATGGTTGGGCCAATACAAGGGAAGCCTTTGTTGCTCTATATCTCCACCCAAGAATGCTCTCTCAGAGCTTTGCTTGCCTAAGAAAACGAGGAAAGGAAGGAGAACACCTTGTATTATTTGAGYAGAACGATGACTTCAAATGAGTTAAAGTATTCACTAATAGAAAAGTCGTGTTTGGGTTTCATCTTTGCAATCTAGAAGCTAAAACACCACTTTCAAGCTCATACGATGCGACTCATTTCCAAGGCAAATCCAATCAAGTATGTCATGACTAAACATGTTCTTTCTGATCATTTAGCAAGATGGTACTTGTAGTTACAACAGTTTGAAATTATTTACATCTCTCAGAAAGATGTGAAAGGGCAAGTTTTGGCGGATTTCTTGGCTAATCACCCCTTACCTACTGAATTAGACTTGGTACATTATTTGCCAGATGAAGATGCCTTACTAGTTGAAGTCTTACCTCCATCGAAGATGTATTTTCATGGAGCGGCTCACGAAGCRGAGTTGGAGCTGGAATAATCTTCATCACACCTAAAGGAGATGTCCTTCCATATTCATTCTCTTGACTCAACAATGTTCAAACAATGTTGCTGAATATCTCCTTGGATTGGAAATAGCCATGGAAATGCAAGAGTTGCAACTCAAGGTCTATGGAGATTCAAAACTGATAGTCAATCAAGTCCTTGATGTTTATGAAGTGAAGAAACCCAAACTCCTTCCACATTGCAAGTATGCAAGATAAATAATGGAATAGTTAGGTGATGCAATAAGAACATGTGCCAAGAAATGAAAACAAACAGGCAGATGCTTTGGCAAAATTAGCTTCCATCCTCTCATTATCGGATCCACAAAATCAAATTTCAATTTGCCAAAATTAGATTGTGCCTCCTTTATCAGAAAATGAAAAAGATGATGAAGGAGAAGATGCAGATAATACAATAAATGTCATTTCGACTAATGATATTAATAAGGAAGACTGGCGTTAACCACTCATCAATTACCTATATTATGGTATCCTATCTAAAGAACTACGCAGGAAAAGTGACACCCGAAGATGGGCTTTGAGATTTCTTTACTTCCAACATATCCTCTATTGATGCTTGTTTGAATGAGTCTTCTTGCATTATCTAGGAGATGATGAGACGATACAAGCGCTAGCAGAAGTTCATTTGGGTGTATGTGGGGTTCATCAATTCGAATCCAAGTTGCATTTTCATATCAAAAGGATGGGATGTTACTGGTCTACAATGCTGAAGGATTGCCTAGAATATGCCCATAATGTCAAGCTTGTCAAATTTACAGCAATTAATTTATCAACCACCAGAATCGTTGCACCTAAAAGTCGCATCTTGGCTATTTGATGTATGGGGCTTGATATAGTTGGACCATTGCCAAAGTTATCTGCTGGACATGTGTTCATCCTAGCAGTAACGGATTATTTCTCAAAGTAGGCTGAAGTTGTAGCACTAAGAGAGGTGAAAAAGTATAATGTTGTTGACTTCGTTCACATAATCATCTTATATCGATATGGAGTCCCAAGATACATCATCACTAATAATGGAAGGTCTTTTTGCAATAGTGCAATGACAAGACTTTTGGAAAAGTTCAACTTCAAGCAATACAACTCTTTGATGTATTATGTAGCTGCTAATGGATTAGCTAAAGCCTTTAATAAGACTCTTTGCAATCTATTGAAGAAAGTTATCGACAAGTCAAAAAGAGATTGACATCTGAAAATTTGAGAAGCTCTATGGGCATATCAAATAATATTTCAAACTCCAACACAAGCTACGTCATATGCGTTGGTTTATGTTGTCGAAGCAGTTCTTCCTCTTGAACTTCAATTAGCTTCATTAAGGATAGTAGTCCAAGAAGGGTTCACAGAAGAAGAAAATGTGCACTTGTGTCTTGAAGAGTTGGAAGTGCTAGACAAAAGAAGGTTGAAAGCACAATAATGTTTGGAGTGTTAACAAGACCGTATGTAACACCCCCAGATTAGGAATTATCCTAAGTCGAGATTATTACTGACCTTACTCAACAATTATATAAACTACTGTAGGAAACAAAAGAAATTTGAACACTTGACTAAAAAGTTTTATAAACTTTCGGCAAAGTTTTCTCTATAATTTCAACAACTACCCCCTGTATAAATTCAAGGTCCTCAAACATTTTYAATGCCCGTAAACAACATGCATTCCAACACAACAAATATCTAATATAATAAATGATGTATTCCGACAATGCATTACCAACCTAACATTTACCAAAACTAAAATTTGTGACACTTCAAAGAATTTAAAACACGATTAATTAAACAAATAAAGAAATATCTTCAACAATACATTAAACCTCTCTAGTCAACCATCTATCTTATTCAGTAAAATTTATTTAAATAATGCTTCGAGGTATRAAGGCTTGCCCACAAGCGACCTCCACATGCCATCTGGCTACACGTCACCTGAAATGCAGAATGAAGGAAATGGAATGAGCTATAAAGCTTAATAAGCAAATCTCATGCATGAATGTACCTGAAATGCACTATATGTTGCAAATTCGTAGTTCACTTTCTCGATAAAACTTTCTGAATACTTTCATAAGATTTCCATTTCAAAATGTAAGAACTTTGTTAAACCTTTCCATTTCATTAAGTCGTGAACTCACTTAGTGTAATGCCTAGCCATTAAGCTTGCAGTGGGCTGTTATTCTTTGAAAAAGGATCACATTTCCTACCGGTCGAATAGCAATACGGTTAACATTACTTAACGTTTTCTTTCATCTTTTCACCTCTCAAGAGGTGAACATTGCTTATCTCCCTACCCTACAAGAGGATGGGTTGGGTGTGCCGATCCCTCACGCCCTATTTTCCACTCATATCTTTCATGGCTAGGTTTACACTCCTTTCCAAAATCTTATCATTTTCCCGATAATAATTTATTTACAAAATTTCATTTCCTTTCAAATTTTATTTCCTAATTCGCTTTCTAAATGTACAAATGTCTCATGTTACGAATTATGTAAAATACTATAACTACATGCCCATGGCATGACCTACATAAATCGTATATAAATACCATTCAATATAATAACAGTACAAAATATAAATTACGTGAAATCATTCAACACAATCACAACACATTTCATAACACAATCCAATACAGCCACCACATAACACACAACGAAAAAAGGTAGGCGGGTATGGGAATTTACTTACATAGAACTCATATTCAATACACATTCAATTTACCTAAGAGAAATTTAATTATAACAACAATAGATATCGTTAATGAAAATGTGAGAATTTACTTACTTGGAGTCCTTTATGTTAAAATTCTTATTTAAATTGCAAAGCGGAATCCCTCAACCGCTCTTAACGTCAATGTGCTCGAAAATGACCTAATTGTGATTACAAAGGAAAGTCCATTTAATACAATTGTCCAAACTTAAATATTTAACGCTTAATCCATGAACGTCATTTGCCAATTTTTAATTCATAATTCATATCCACATCACCAAACTATCACATTCTTAAAGGTACAACTTAAACTCCTTAGATCGAGTACTAAACTTAATCTATGTTCTCCCACAATTTCACTTTAGGACATTAGTACATATGTCATCATATTCCAATATTGAATAGTAATATTTTCACCTTTAAATCAACAAACTCTAAGTGTCCGGAAGTGGGATTGCACCCCGAGCGTGCGCTCAAGCAGCGCGCGCGCAAAGGCCTTGGTTGCCTACAGTGCCTGATCGCCTGGGCGTCTAGGTGCCTGGTCGTATGGGTGTCCCCAAATCTGAAAACTGGAGAACAGCCAGCAAGAACTCAGCTTCCGAGCTGTTGCTGTTTCGAACACCCTCTCTGGCAGACAAATGCGGTCAGCAGCCAGCATTAGTGGCCCGGCTGAGTCGCGAGGCTTAGATATGGGCGAACCGGTTTGATCATCTCTTGTTCTTATTGGTCGACGGAGCAGCAACACAGATCCAACACAAGCGAGCTGCTTCCTTTCTTGCGAGTGTGCTGTCAGAACCAACAGCACGCAGGCTTCAGTGTGCTGGGCCACGGATCTGGTAGTCGAGCACAACGAGCAACCAGTGACAGACTGGGCTAGCAAGCTCCGGTGGTGATTGGGTAGACGATAGCAAGCAGATCCGATGGCTCCCACGCATACCAAATGAGCAGAGAAGCTGCAATAGCGTGGACCGCGAGAGAGAAAGATCTGGGTGGCAAGGAAATCCACCTCAAGCGATCAACAGTGGTGACTTGGGGAGCAAAAAATCTGGGGAATTCGTGGCTTCACTAGCAATCTCCGATCACTGTAAGTTGTTCTAGGTAGAGGTGAAACAGTAGCGCCGAACTACAAAGGTGTGGTGACAGGGGAGAAAAGACGATGCATACGACGGGGAGGGGCGGCAACGACTGAAAGGGCGGCTGCGGCGACGGCTACAAGAGAAGAAGAAAGAGGCAGCTGTAAGCAGCGGGTAGGGTTTGGGGAGGGTAGACGGCTGATTTCTCTTTTTCTCTTTTTTTATTTAACTTCAAACTTAGGCCCTAACCCAACCCTTTGGACCTTCCTATTCCATAACTAATCCAGTTCATTACATTAAATTCTACTGACTTTCCTTTCAGTAAAAAKATAGTTTTCGAATGTGAAACGAATAAGGCTAACAAGTCGAGCCATTAACCAATCAAGGACCCTCATTTGATTTACATGATAATCGCATACTTATTAAACTTACGATAAAATAATAACCACATAGAAAAATATCCAAACCTAGTTGGCACAATAATCATACGACCATACAAAATTTATAAAAAGTAAAATCTTGGGTATTACATCGTATCTCTAGAGCCTTCAAAAAGAAAATTCATCCTCGTTTATTTCAATTGGGCGAATCAAGTGGGACGGTCCATATATAGTGCAAGAAGTGTATTCAAGTGACTCGTACATGCTGGTTGACAAAGATGGATTAAGCGTTGGCCCCATCAATAGCAAGTATTTGAAGCGCTACTATGCATAAATTGCAAAACAAATTCAAGAAGCTCCTAACTTGTATAAGTTAAAACTGCAGAAAATAACCACCAAAAGTATTTCATGTGATGAAACTGCTAAAACACTCCAACAAATCCAAGTTAGTGCAAAAAGGATGCTCCTAACATGCATGAGCTAAAACTGTAAAAAATAACCACCAAAAGTGTTGCATGTGATAAAACTGCTAAAACGCTCTAACAAGTCCAAGTTAGTAAAAATGGATATTCCTGGCTTGCAAGAGTTTAAATTGTGTACAGTCTTTCCTAAAAAATTCTTTCATATATTTAAACTACGTTTTGACTTGATTCGTTTTAAAAAGGATACTTAAGCAGCTTCGAAGTTAATTCCTAAGTTTAGTCATGACATAATTAAGGGAATAGTCGTTAATTGAATAAACAGTTTGTAAATAAAAGATAAACAAAAGAGGAAGAATAAATACATATTTTATTCACTCATGTAAACAAATATTTGAGAAAAGGGGAGCATAAAAAAAAGGAAAAAAGAAAAGTCAATTCAAACATTGAATTGCAAATTAACTATCTCTTGCTTGCTTGCTTTGAGGAGTTCCTTCATATCTTTCGAGTTCTTCATGGCCTCGTCATATTGAAAGGGAGTGTTTTCAATGGAAGCAACTTTATCTCTCCTGGAATATAGAACGACCTCTACGTTCTTCAACTCTTCGCTATTCTTCTTAAGTGTAGCTTGAAGTTCCTTCTTCTTCTTCTCAAGAGCGTCAAGTTCTCCTTGTAAGTTGTCAATGTTCACAGAAGTTGTCTGGTGGCTCCTCTCAAACTCCATGAGTAGTGACTCAGCTCTAGAAAGAGACTCAGGATACACCTCTTTAGCCACAAGTCACATGCAGAGGACCGCAAAATGTCATAATTGCGAGCTTGTTCAAAGAGGCTAAACTAAGTACTCTTTAAAGGAAGAAAGATCAACAGAGCTCATCTTCTTCATCTCTCCAAATACTATCTACACTTCTTCTTCAATCGCATAAATGGATTCACCTGGGGTTAGAGTAAGCTTCTCAGCAACTTGGCCACAAAAAATAAAGATATTGACATTGAACATTCTTTATAATGTCAACTCTATGGAACTCAGAAATGGGGGCAGCAACAGATTGCCTTTGGGAGGCCTTGCGCTTCCTTTGTACGAAGGAAGAGGCTGACCACTTGTCTCCAAATAAATGCTAGTTGTTTTGCCAACAGGGTTGCTAATCAATCGTTGAGTAATCATAGGAGATTTTGCAGTATCATCATCATCATTCTCACAAAAGTCGATTTAAGGCAAGGCAATCTCAATTTCATCTATAAGAAGGGGAACTTCATTAGCATGCAAAGGACCTTCAAGTGCCCCTAACTGTGAAAATCAAAGAGTTAAAAGAAGTCTAAAATTAAATATATTTGTGTWGAGAAAGATGTACTTACATGAAACGCCAAAGTCTAAGGAGACATAGTTGAGCTAGGAACTCCTTGCAAAAAGCCAGAAGAAGTAGTAACACACCCAATGTCTTCTTCTTCTTCTTTAAGGGACTATTTCCACGGTCGATCTTGCTCAGTATTACTCACTGTTTCACTTTCACTGGAAATGGTGTAATACCCGAAATTTTTTCTTTATTAATTTTGTTTGATTTTGCGTGAAATTGTGTGCCAACTAGGATTAAAAATTTTATATGTGATTAATATTTTGAAATTGCACATTTAATAAGTATGAAAATATTGTCCATGTCGAATAAGAGTCATTGGTTGGTTAAAGGCTCGACTCGTGGGTCCATTTATTTCTTAGTTGGAAGTTGGGCTTTTTATCGAAAGGAAGCCCATTATATTTAACTTAAGGATTTTGGGTTAGATTTGGATAGGAAGGTCTGAAAGGTTTGGGTTACGGCCCAAAATATAAAAAAAAAAAGAAAAGAAAATAAATAAAAAATAAAAAGAAAGAAAAGAAAAGAAAAGAAAAGAAAAAAGGGAAAAACCCAACTTCTTCCTCGCATAACCCTAAGTCGCCGCCGCCACCGTGCCCTTCTCCCTCTGCCTAACCTGACGCCGCTCATCATGGCTTTTCCTTGCTCCTTTTTCTCTCTTCCCTTCTTTCACTACCGATGCTTGAAGTGGCTGCTGCTTGTCGTGGTTTGCGATCGGCAGGCCCCCTCACCGCACCAGACCATGTCGGTACTCGAAGCATGTCACTAGCCAAGCAGACCTCCCCAAGTCTCGTCTCCGGCTTTTCTCTCTCGCTCTCAGGCTTGGATTTGCGATCTGTGGTCYGCGCCATTGCCGACCAAACCAGAGGCGCGCGATCTGTGCCTCCAGATCTGGTAAGCCATCTTCTTCTTCTTCTTCTYTGCATGACCAGATCTACGCAACTCAGACACTGGCCAAATTTGCCGTCGTCATCATCTCTCCTTCTCTGCGTGACCGGATCTGCACGACACAATTCACCAGATCTGCCATCGTCATCTTGTTCTCCTTCGCTACTCAACAGTTTTTCTCTTTGATGAAGCCAGAATCTCTTGTCGCTGGTCGTCACTTTGCTCTCTATCTTTGCTACTCGTATCGCCGAACATTGCCACTGCGAATCCACCGATTGCGGTCGAGGTTGTGACTCACTGTGGACTAGAGTTCTATTGCCACGTGGACAAGGAGCAACAACCGGTACATCGCCCAGCAGTGCCTAGCGCCGGTAGGTGCTCTGGTTGTGCRTCAAGGAGCAGCACCTGGTGAAGCACCCAGAAGTGCCCAGCGCCAGTGCCAAGCACCAGGGGCCCAACAAGTACTAGGTGCCAGCAGGCATTGGGCACCCAGCAGCACCAGGAGCCTAGCAAGCGCCCAGGTGCCCAGTAGCACCAGGTACCAGCAGGCATCGGGAGCCCAGCAAGCTCGGAGGCTCCCAAGCGCCCAGACACTATTGTGCACGCCACTTGAGCACACGCTCGGGAATCCAATACTGCTCCCACAACACTTGGATATCTTGAACTTAAAGGTGAAAACGTTAACACTTGATATTGGAATTTATGACTTGTACATAATTTTACCCTGAAGTGAATTGGTGGGAGAACATAGATTAGGTTTGTACCCGAGCTCAAGAGTTGAATTGTACCCTTAAAAACGTGATATTCGATAATATGAGAASTAAATATGAATTTATAAATTAATAAAGGACATTCTTGGATTAAACACATAATATCTAAGTTGGGATGATTGAACTAAGTRGACTTTCTTCTGTAATCACAACTAGGTCATTTTGAGGTTGTACGTTGAGAACGGTTGAAGGAGTTTACATCACGATTTAAGTAGGAACCCATTAACGTAAAGGACTTCAGGTAAATAAACCCTCACATCTCATTAATGTTATGAATGAATGTAATTGAACTCTTTTAGTTGGTCTAATATATCGTGTATGGGATTGTATATTGAGGTATGTAAATTGTGTGGGATGTTACATGTGTTCATATCCTGTATTACTTTTATGTCGAATGATATGTTATATACTGTTTCATATCTTGTACTGTTTGTCAAATGATATGTTATATACGGTTGTATGCATTTCATGTCATGGGCATACACTTAGGGATTCTACATCACTTCTGACATGAGCCATTCACATATTTAGAAAGTGAATGGTTTAGGGAATGGAATTTTAAAAGAAAATGTTAAAGTTTTAAAAATTTTAATATTTTCGAAAAGGAGTGTAAACCTAGCCACGAAAGATGTGAGTGGAAAATGGGCCGTGGGGGACTGGCGCACCCGACCCTACCCTACCCTCTTGGAGGTTAGGTAAGTATGTAATGTTCACCTCCTTGGAGGTGAAAGTATGGAAGGAAAAGAAATGTAATATTAACCGATTTGCGGTTCTACCGATAGGAATGGAATCGGGTTCCAAATAAGAATGGCCCACTGCAGAGCTTAGTGGCTAGGCATTACACTCAGTGAGCTCACGAATGAAATGAAATGGAATGTTTTACAAATTATATATTTTTAAGGAAAGGTTTTATAAAGAGATTTCAAAAAGGGAATGTAAGAGATTTCGAAAAGGGAATTTTTTAGAAAGTTTCATTTGAAAGGCAAAATTTTATAATTTCATGACATGTAGGACATGTTTATGCATTCATGCATGAGCTTTACTTACTGGACTTTTTATCTCATTCCTTTTCTTTTATTTTGTATTTCAGATGATGTGTAACCAGATGGGATGATGAGGTCGCTTGTYGGCAAGCTATGATACCCTGGAACGTATTTTAAATAAATTTTATGTAGTAAGATAATTGTCCACTTGAATAGTTTCTGCTTACTACTAAGTATTTTTTTGAATGATTTAAATTCTTGAGGTTTCCACGATTTTTGTTTTGAATAAATGTTGGGATAGTGAGGATGAGTTAAAACACATTTTTAACTCTTTTAGGTATTGTTGAGTTTTACATGGATAGTTGATTATTTGCGAGTAGAATGATGTAATATTCTCAGCTTAGGACAGTTCTTAAACTGGGAGTGTTACAGTTTTGGTATCAGAGCTTAGGATTTTAAAAACAATTCTATAGACTTCGTAAGAAAATGATTTATGAACTTTTGAAAAGTATGCGAGTATCAAGCCATGTCACAAGCTTATCTTCCTAGACCATCTAGTAAGCTTCTATTTTGATTTAAATTCTCGAATGACTTGAATATTAAGTGTCAAGTTTCTATTTTGATTTAGATTCTCGAATAAGCTGAATGTTAAGTGTTAACTTTCTATTTTGATTTAAATTCGAATGAGGTAAATGTTAAGTGTTATAGTATATCTTGATTTTGCTTTGAATTTGGGGTAAGAAATATTGTTCGATGTTATAATCATGCGCTATGTCTGTGTATAAGTTCTTACACGATAAATTTTTTTGGGTTTAGTAATGGTTCATACTACGTGTTCTCAAGCCCAAGACGGGGCAGTTCAGCCCAAGACAATGGGGCAGATAGTACTTGTGCCGCACAAGGAACTCCAATGAGCATGGAGGCCTTTRTGTAGGCAATGACTGCCTTTAGACAGGCTAGCTAGTCAAGAAGGAGCAAAACCCGAGAATACGGGAAGATCTCGGAGTTTAAGAGGCTCGCTCCATCACCATTCTCGGGTACTACTGATCCTGTGAAAGCGAAGATTGGCTGATAGAGATACAGAAAACCTCCTCTGTCATGCGATGCTCAAGCGAAGAGAAGGTCGATTTCGCCGCGTACATGCTCTAAGGAGAGGTGTATGACTGGTGGCTGATAGTTCAGCACCAGCATGAAAGGGATACTAGTCCCTTCACCTGGGAAATATTTATCGAGGCCTTCAACGATAAATATTTTTCCAAAACCGTACGACAGCAAAAGGAGCGCGAATTTGTGAGGCTGGAGTAGGGGAGCTAATCTATCAGTGACTATGAAGCTGAGTTCGCGCAATTAGCCAAATTTGCTCCTAATTTGGTTGCTACGAAGGAAAAAAGAGCAAGGCAATTTGAAGAGCAACTAAGGCCTCAGATTAAGCTGGCACTGATCCCATTTGAGCTTTCTTCGTACCAAGAGGTTGTTAATAAATCTCTCTTGGTAGAGAGGGCTCAAATGTTGAGCAAGGAAGAGCTTAAGAGTCCAGCCACAAATCAAAGATTTAGGGGTGGAAATCCTAAGAGTGGTCAGAAGATGAGGTACGATCAAAGGAGTAGGCAAGGAAGTCAGCAAGGCAAACAGTAGAAGAAAGTTTGTTCCAAATGTGGCAAGGAACATCGGGTGAGTGCCTCTTCGACAAGGGGGTGTGCTACAAGTGTGGGAAGCAAGGGCATTTTGTTAAGGAATGTCCTGGTGGAAGTGGTGGAGTGTGCTTTAACTGTGGAAAGCCTGGACACCTGGCCAAGGACTGTAGAGTGCTGAAGCCAACTGCTCAGGTACGCGTCTTCACCATGATGAGAAAGGAGGCCGATGAAGCACCAACCGTAGTGTCAGGTACCTATAGCTTTAAAATTTTGTTAATTCAATTATTATGAATTACTCCATGAGTTTAAGATTACCTGTTATGTAGGCACTTTATCTATGTGTAATACATCTGCCAATATACTATTTGATTCAGGAGCTACCCACTCATTTGTCCACCATACTTTCGCTGAGAGACTTCAAACCTCTTGTACACGTATGGATACATCGCTTAGTGTGTCCACACCTTCTGGGAGAGTCATGAATTCGGAGTACGTGTTGAAGAATTGTACGGTAGCACTGGATGGGAACGAGCTGATAGCAGAGCTCGTAGTGTTGGACATTTAGGAGTTTGATGTCATTTTACGCATGGATTGGCTTTCAAAGCATCATGCCACAATTGACTGCCGCAAGAAGAAGGTTATGTTTGGTTCGCCTAGCGAGCTACAGTTCTGCTTTGTCGGGTCGAGATGAAACCATCTATCTCAATAATATCCRCTATAAAGGCCCGTCGGATGATGAAGAAGGGTTACACTGGCTACCTGGCTTYATTAGGCGAGATTCATGAAACAGAGCTCTCGATCGAACAAATTCCGGTTGTTTGAGAATTTGTGAATGTGTTTCTGAATGACCTTCAAGGTTTACCACTGGTAAGGGAGATCGACTTTGCCATTGAGTTGGCGCCTAGAACCGCACCAATCTCTAGGGCACCCTGTCGAATGGCTCCTGCGAAACTTAAGGAGTTGAAGGACCAATTGCAGGACCTCATGGGTAAGGGTTTCATCCGACCTAATTTCTCGCCATGGGGTGCACTTGTACTGTTTGTGAAGAAGAAGGATGGATCGACGAGGTTATGCATAGACTAGAAAGAGTTGAACAAGGTGACGACAAGGAATAGATACCCATTGCCGAGGATCGATGATCTATTTGATCAACTCCAATGGGCAGGATATTTTTCGAAGATTGACTTGAGGTCTGGCTTGACTTGAGGTCTGGCTACCATCAGTTGAGGGTTCAAAATGAGGACATTCCTAAGACCACATTTCGAACTTGGTATGGGCACTATGACTTTTGGTGATGCCATTCGGGTTGACCAATACACCTGCTGCATTTATGGATTTGATGAATCGAATCTTTAAGGAGTATTTGGACCAATTCATCATAGTCTTCATCAACGACATATTGGTGTACTCTTGATCCAAGGAAGAGCATGAAGAGCATTTGAGGAAGGTACTCCAGGTACTTAGAGTCGAGAAACTCTTTGCAAAGTTTAAGAAGTGTGAGTTCTGGTTTGATAGCGTGCCATTTCTAGGACATATTGTGTCTAAGAAAGGCACTGCGGTAGACCCGAGTAAGATTGAGGCGGTCCGACGATGGCCAACACCTACCAATGCTGGTGAGGTTTGTAGCTTCCTTGGGTTAGCTAGTTACTACCGAAAATTTGTGGAAGGATTTTCCAAAATTGTCTCTCCTATGACCCTGTTGACCAAGAAGAACACAAAATTCCTGTGGAATGCAGATTGTGAGCGCAGTTTTGAAGAGTTGAAGAGATGACTAACATCCACTCTGGTCTTGAGAATTCCACAAGGTTATGAAGGGTTCATGATTTATAGTGATGCCTCAATGAAGGGTTTTTTAGGTTGTGTCTTGATGCAACATGATAAGGTGATTGCTTATGCCTCAAGGCAATTGAAGGAGTATAAGAAAAACTATCCAACGCATGATCTGGAGTTGGCTGCCGTTGTTTTTTCGTTGAAGATCTGGAGGCATTATCTGTATGGAGCAAGGTTTGAGATTTTCACTGACCATAAGAGTCTCAAATACTTCTTCACCCAGAAGGAGTTGAATATAAGGCAATGACGATGGTTGGAACTCGTAAAGAATTATGATTGTGTGATAAGCTACCACCTGAGTAAGGCTAATATAGTGGCTGATGTGCTTAGCAGGATGAATCATGGAGCTATGCTACTTTACGAGTCTATCAGATACCGTTGATGGCAGAGATTCGGAAGCTCGACTTGGAAATGGTTTCGCGAGACTTATTAGGCTACTTCGCGAATATTACTCTTACACCCACTCTCCTTGAGAGGATAAGGGATGTGCAGATGGATGATCCCCTAGTGTYGAAATGGCGAACAGAAGTTGCGAACGGGAAACGTTCGGACTTTGTGATCAGGATCGATAGAACCATGCGGTATGGAGACTGACTTGTGGTTCCGAACGATAAGGGTTTGAAGGAAAAGATCTTAAGAGAAGCTCATAGTACTCCCTATTCRATACACCTAGGAAGTATGAAGATGTATCGAGATCTGAGAAAACATTTCTGCTAAGTTAGCATGAGCCGTGATATAGCGGAGTTTATTCAGCATTGTCATACCTGCCAACAGGTGAAAGATAAACATCAACAACCTTCTGGTCTTCTGCAACCCCTTATGATTCCAGAATGGAAATGGAAGCGCATTGGTATGGATTTCATTGTTGGTTTACCTAGAACAAAGAAGGGATATAATGCTATCTAGGTAATTGTGGATCGTCTGACGAAGTCGGCACACTTTCTGCCGGTTAAGACTACCTATAGCATAGAGAAATATGCGGAGTTGTATGTGGCTGARATCGTCAGGCTACACGATGTCCCACTGTCCATTGTGTCTGATCGCGACCCAAGATTTACTTTTACATTCTGGAAGAGCTTGCATAAGGCTATGGGTACACAATTAAATTTTAGTACCGCTTTTCACCCACAAATAAACGGACAGACCGAGAGGACAAATCAGATCCTAGATAATATGCTGAGAGCTTGTGTAATTGACTTCCTAGGAACTTGGGATGAATTCTTTCCGTTAGTGGAATTTTCATACAATAATAGCTATCAGGCTACTATCGGTATGGCCCCTTATGAAGCACTTTACGGAAGGAAGTATAGGTTGCCACTTTATTGGGATAAAGTGGGTGAGAGGAAGTTATTGGATCCCGAGATAGTGCAACACACCGCAAAGACAATTGAAAGGATTCGTCAATGGATGAGAATTGCTCAGCGTAGACAAAAGAGTTATGTGGATAGGAGTAGGAAGCAGTTGGAATTCGATGTTGGGGACAAAATCTTCCTAAAGGTGGCACCTATGAAAGGAATTATGAGGTTTGGGAAGAAGGGAAAGTTGAGCCCTCGTTTCRTTGGACCTTTTGAGATTCTCGAAAGGGTGGGCGACTTAGCCTACCGGGTTGCCTTGCCACCAACCCTATCAGGTGTACATAATGTATTTCATGTTTCTATGCTAAGGAAATATGTTCCAGATCCCTCCCACATTCTCAATTATGAAGCATTGGATCTTCATGAGAACCTGTCTTACGAAGAGATGCTTGTGAAAATATTGGAAAGGGAGGAAAAAGTATTGACGAGGAAGGCGATATCGTTAGTGAAAGTCCTCTGGAGGAATCATGCAGTTGAGGAGGCTACTTGGGAACGAGAAGAGGAAATGCGRGATAAGTACCCACACTTGTTCAATGAGTCCTAAATTTTGAGGACGAAATTTATTTTACAGGGTGGGGCATTGTAATACCCAAAATTTTTTTTTATTAATTTTGTTTGATTTTGCGTGAAATTGTGTGCCAATTAGGATTGAAAATTTTATATATCATTAATATTTTAAAATCACACATTTAATAAGTATGAAAATATTGTCCGTATCGAATAACAGTCATTGGTTGGTTAAAGGCTCGACTCGTAGGCCTATTTATTTCTTAGTCGGAAGTTGGATTTTTTATCGAAAGGAAGCCCGTTATATTTAACTTAAGGATTTTGGGTTAGATTTGGATGGGAAGGTCTAAAAGATTTGGGTTACGGTCCAAAATATTAGAAAAAAGAAAAGAAAATATATAAAAWATAAAAAGAAAGAAAGAAAAGAAAAGAAAAAAGGAAAAACCCATCTTCTTCCTCGCGTAACCCTAAGCCGCCACCCCGCCGTGCCGCTTCTCCCTCTGCCTAACCCGATGCCGCTCGTCTTGGCTTTTCCTTGCTCCTTCTTCTCTCTTCCCTTCTTCCACTGTCAACGCTTGAAGTGGCCGTTGCTTGTCGCGGTTTGCGATCGGCAGGCCGCTCACCGCACCAGATCGTGTCGGAACTCAAAGGACGCTGTTCGCAGCACGTATCGCCGGGGCTGACCACTTGCTCGAGTCGCTGCGAGGCGCACACCAGGAGACCGTCCGGTCCTGTTGAGCCAAGCAGACTGCCCCAGGTCTCTTCTTCGGCTTCCCTCTCTCGCTCTCGAGCTTGGATCTGCGATCTATGGTTCGTGCCTCCAGATCTAGTAAGCTATATTCTTCTTMTTCTTTTCTGCATGACAGGATTTGCGCAACTCAGACGCTCGCCAAATCTGTCGTTGTCATCCTCTCTCCTTCTCTGCGCGACACCATTCGCCAGATCTGCCATCATCATCTTCTTCTCCTTCTCTGCTCACCAGTTTTTCTCTTCGACTGAAGCAAGAATCTCTTGCCGCTGGCTGTCACTTCGCTCTCTGTCCTTGCTGCTTATGTTGCCGGACATTGCCGCTGCAAATCCACCCATTGCGGCAGAGATCGTGACTCACTGTGGACCAAAAATTTGTTGTCGCGTGGACAAGGAGCAACAACCGGTACAGCGCCCAGTAGTGCCCAGCGCCGGCATGTGCTCTGGTAGTGCGTCAAGAAGCAGCACCTGGTATAACACCTGCAGTACCCAGCGCCAGTACCAAGCATAGGTGCCCAGCAAGCACCAGGCGCCGGCAGGCATCGAGCGCTCAGCAGCACCAGGCACCCAGCAAGAGCCTAAGCGCCCAGTGCCAGGCGCCCAGGCACCCGGACGTTATTGAGCGCATGCCCGGGAATCCAATACTGCTCCCGCAACACTTGGATATTATGAACTTAAAGGTGAAAATGTTAACACTTGATATTGGAATTTATGACTTGTACATAATTTTGCCTTGAAGTGAATTGGTGGGAAAACATAGATTATGTTTAAGTAAGGAGTTGAATTGTACCCTTAAAAACATGATATTCGATAATATGAGAACTAAATATGGATTTATAAATTAATAAAGGACATTCTTGGATTAAACACACAATATCTAAGTTGGGATGATCGAACTAAGTAGACTTTCTTCTGTAATCACAACTAGGTCATTTTGAGGTTGTACGTTAAGAACGGTTGAAGGAGTTCACATCACGATTTAAGTAGGAACCCATTAACATAAATGACTCCGAGCAAGTAAACCCGCACATCTCATTAATGTTATGAATGAATRTAATTGAACTCTTTTAGTTTGTCTAATATGTTGTGTATGGGATTATATATTGAGGCGTGTAAATTGTGTAGGATGTTACATGTGTTCATATCCTGTATTACTTTTATGTCGAATGATATGTTATATACTGTTTCATATCTTGCACTGGTTGTCGAATGATATGTTATATACGGTTGTATGCATTTCATGTCATGGGCATGTAGCTAGGGATTCTACATCACTTCTGACATAAGGCATTCACACATTTAGAAAGTGAATGGTTTAGAAAATGGAATTGTAAGGAAAAATGCTAAAGCATTGAAAATGTTAAAGTTTTCGGAAAGGAGTGTAAACCTAGCCACGAAAGATGTGAGTAGAAAATGGGGCATGGGGGACCGGCGCACCCAACCCTACCCTCTTGGAGGGTAGGTAAGAATGTAATGTTCCCTCCTTGGAGGTGAAAGTATGGAAGGAAAAGAAATGTGATATTAACCGCTTTGCGGTTCTATCGGTAGGAATGGAATCGGGTTCCAAATAAGAATGGCCCATTATAGAGTTTAGTGGCTAAGCGTTACACTCGGTGAGCTCACGAATGAAATGAAATGGAATGTTTTACAAATTATATATTTTGAAGGAAAGGTTTTGTAAAGAGATTTCAAAAGAGAATGTAAGAGATTTYGAAAAGGGAATGTTTGGAAAGTTTTTCATTTAAAAAGGCGCAATTTCATAACTTCATGACATGTAGGACATGTTTATGCATTCATGCATGGGGCGAGGAGGTCGCTTGTACACAAGCTATGATACCCTAGAACGTGTTTTAAATAAATTTAATGTAGTAAGATAATTGTCCACTTGAGTAGTTTCTGCTCACTATTAATTTTTTTTTTTTTTGAATGGTTTAAATTCTTGAGGTTTTCGCGATTTTTGTTTTGAATAAATGTTGGGATAATGAGGATTTGTTAAAACACATTTTTAACTCTTTTGGGTATTGTTGAGATTTAAATGGATAGTTGATTTTTTGCGAGTAGAGTGATGTAATATTCTCAGCTTAGGACAGTTCCTAAACTATGGGTGTTACAAAGGGTATCCACTTGCTTAAAAGAACCCGCAACTCCAGATTGAAACTTTGTGCTAGGGAGGGCAACAACATCTTGTTTGTTCGGGGAGTTGCAGCTTCTTTAGAAGTAGAAGAATGTCTTGGAGGACTGGAGATCGCTACACTCTATCCCTTAGAAGAAATTCTAGCAATTCCACTTAGTGAGAATCCCACCAAGTATTATACTCTTTCGTAGCAAGTGGCTTTGAAGGCTTTACAGGAAGTACAACAAGAGAACGTGTCTTAAGGTGAGTAGATGATCTCCAAAGTCAAGCCACATCTTCTAGTGTGTGTGAGTAGGACCTCTTTCTCAAGTCACCACGAACATCTTGATAAAACCTAAAATGCCTGGAAAATCTTTGTGGACTATAAGATTCTATCACATCTGTAGAATCCTGTCGAMTGGTCAAGAAGTAAGAATATAAACTAACAAAATAGTTGAACCAAGTCAATGATAGAGTCCCATCATCTACCAGAGATTGCTCGAAGTCGTCATTCATGCAATTACATGTCTCAGAAGAGGGATTTATATGTCTGAAAATTCTAATGCCGCAGAAAGAGAGAAATATTTGGCCATCTTTTCTTCATGGAACTTGATCATCTTTGCAGTTGAAATGCAACTATTATCTCGTGATTGGTGCCAAAGTACTAAGCAATCAATATGTATACATAATGAATTGGGAAAGTTGCACTACACTCCTTCAGAAATAGGGCCTAGGAGATCTTGTTTAAGCTATTGTGGATACCTACCAAGACTGGTATAGCTAGTGATAATTTTAGCCCAAAAGCCATAAGACAAGCCACCTTAAAGACACCAGTGTGAATGTAATTGACCTCTCTAYCGGAAGAACAAATTTTCTTATCCGACAAGCCAAAAATGCAGCCAAATTTACTCCTTCTCTCAAAGATTTTGGGATGTTGAGTACATCAAAGGGTTCGTTTCCCCCCTCCGCAATTGTTAATCAAGTGCCATTCACGATGCCTGTAGGATTGTTCAACGTCCTTGGCTTTGCTACAGTTCATCAATTATACAGTTTTGGAGGAGGCAGTGGATACCTATTTGGCCCTTTAAACCAAAATTGGGTCCACTGATTGAGTGAAACTCCATGTGAGTCACCATTTGTAAGACTTCCAAAGGCAAAAAAATGAAACCTACAACTTTCAGGAAGCACGGGATTGCCTTCATTGCCAATCTCGTAAAGCTCTTTGGCGGAAGGGATTACCACATCATAAAATGAACCATGTATGGAAAGATCACCAGACTCCTCAAATCCCAAAGTGAAATAGACGACTCGCCAATGAAAGTGTGTAATGTGTTCATCGATGAATACCGAAGTTCGCAAAAGGCGTGCATGACATGGCTATAGTGATAGTGTGTAATCAAAAAAGCATAGGTGGCATCATATATCTTCATCTCACGAAGAAGCTTCTTATGTTTTACGAGAATAGTTTCCAACCACTCCCAATAATTGCAGGTGAAGCTAGTCTCGCCAAAGTTTGAGATGGGGGCATTCCAAGAAGTCTTGTCGAGGTTGCAATCTGCAAAAGGAAGGTAGAAATTTCTGAAGCTTGTGTTTGCATTATGAGTTGAAGACAACAAGAACGAAACTTCTCGAGTCGATAAGATGGAGGATGAGTCGACTACTTTCTTGGAGCATGTTGACGACTATTTACCCACGTGAAAATTCGCCTCATTAGAAGATCAATTTGCATTTAGGTATGTTGATGCCATCAGAAGAACGTTCAAAGTCATCGATTTAATTTGAGATTCCCTTCGATTATCTGAGATGAAGATATGTGACTTTGGCTTCTCAAAATCCTTGATCTCTATTTCACTAGGAATTCTATATTGAGTCTTCAAAAAAAAGGTGCAAGAAAAAAAAAAGGAAGTTCAGAAAAAGGAAAATGCAAAAAAAAAAAAAGAGAACACGCAAAAAAATGAATTACGAGAATGATGAAAAAGAAATATCCCCAAAAAAAAGCAAAAAAAAAAAAAGGAAAACAGAAAAAAAAAATGACGGGCAAGCACTTAACCCAAATCCAATCTCCAAACCAGTCCAGGCGGAGTGCAAAGGGAAAGAGCTTCGCCCAAACCCAACTCAAACCGGCCAAAAAGAAGGGGAAAAAAAGAAAGCAAACCCAAATCAAAATTAAAAATAAATAGAATCAGAAACTTGGGCTCAAGCCCAACTCATAGCCCAACCGATACGCCGTCCAGCCTGACTTCATTTCGCCCCATGCTATAAGAAAAAGTCCAAAAAACAAAAAAAAGATGCCCAATTTTCAGCTTCCGGCATGGCAACTAGTCAACCACCGGAGCTATCCCCGTCTCGGCTGCCGCTGCAAGATCGGAAGGCAGAAAGGTCGCTTGGGTAGACCATCGCTGCTCGGGACCGGGACTTCGAGTCAAAAAGGAAGAGGGAAGACTTTGGCACACCGCTGCAAATCGAAACGGAAACAGAAGGGCTAGAGTTGTCTGGCGGCCGGAAAAAAAAAAAAAAAAAAAAAAAAACCTCTGAGAAATCTTCATCATCACGATCGGAAAAAGAGACTCGAAAGGTAGTAAGGTCGCTTAGGTCACCGCCGTTGCTCAAAACTCTCCGCCATGCTCCCCCAATCAAAGATCCAGAAGGTCCGCCGCTCTGAGTTGTTTGGTGATGAAGCGTTGCCGCTCCCCGCCATCTTCATCGYTCTCGGCAATGTGAAGCTCAGGCACTTCAAATCGAAACGGATGGGAAGATGGGTTTTCTCGATCACCGCCGCTATTCTGCCACAGATCGAAGACAGAAGGCAGAAATCTCTCTCCTTCGTCGCCGGTCGCGGCAACTCGAAGCCGTCGCCAGCCACTGGCAAAGGGGGGAGAGCAGTTCTGAAAGAAAGAGAGTTGGGCTGTCCGGCTTTTGGGCTGCTTCCAGTCGGTCCACATGGAAAGGACATGGGCCCAAAGAGGCGTTGGGCTTCCAATTTAGGCCGAATGGCTCTTGGGCCTTCGGAGTCTTGGGTCTTTGGAGTCTCAGGCCTTTGGGTCTTGATCCATGAGCAAGCGAACGGGTTGGCTGGGTTGGAGGCAGGAATCGAAGAAGCGAAGAAGCTTTGGGCCTTTGGTGTCTTGAGCAATGAGCAAGCGAATGGGCTATCTGGGCCGGGTCTGGGCCTGGGCCGATCTTGTGCTAGTATCACTTGGGCGGCAAAGTAAAAATAACTGAAGTATTGGGCGGCCAGTTTGGGCTGCTTGTCCATCTAGCCCGAAAAAGGAAGGGAAAAAAAATGAGAATGAGGAAAATGGACTGGGCTAGAACAAAGAAACAACACCAAAAAAAGAAAGGACTTGGTCCGCTATTCGTCAGGCTCACATAAAAAGAGAAGCAAAATTGGCAAAAAAAAAGGGCCCACAATTTATGGGCTGAAACAGAAGGGGCAGATAARGAAAAGGACCAATAGTAAAAATGAACAGCAACAAAAAGGGATGCGAGCAAGAAAAAAAGAAAAAAAAATCAGGTCTTGTAGGAAAAAAAAAAGGAAAAAAAAGCAAATAAAAACGGAGTCTTGCACACAAAAAAAAGAAAAGGTATTCATGATAAAAGAATATGGAAGTTTTCCCTCTCCTTTAGCTTTTCTCGACGCTTCTCGTTAAAGTCTCTCTTAAAAATCCTCAAGTGCACAAGTGCTACGTCAACATAGGAAAGTTATGTAAACAATAGTATATTGACCTCCTAAGGAAGAAAAAAAAACACAAGACAACTTACCAAAGTATCAATGTTGCTGATGCAAAGAAAAATTAAATGGGAGAAACTCATTTATTTAGGATGTATATATAAGCAAAAGAAGAAGAAGCAGAGAGTTGGGTTAGAATCAGAAAAACAAATCTCATCGTAACTCTAGTGTGCAACTTGCATGTTTAGATTATTAATAAATACTTAGAATAATGAGTTATGTTAGGACTAGAAAAATTAAGTCTATCACAACTCTAATAAATATCAATACGTAAGATATATAGTGACTTCCAGCTCAATAAGATGGAGGAAGAAGAATGGGCCCAACAAATTGAAGGAAATGGGGCAAGCCCAGAACATTGAAGAAAAAGGCCTAAAGAATAAAGGAGACCCAAATATTTTAAAGTACGGTCCRAGAAAAATAATCCAAGTTATTGGACCTGTAATATTTACCCAAATGACAAAAAAATGAGGTGGAACTTGTCCACTCATAAACCCATTTTTGGGTTGTAGATATGAAAATTTTATTAAACTAAATTTTCATAATCTAATTATATAATTAAAAGTCAAATTTGAATATTTTCATTAAATTGGAAAGTATGTGGCATTTCAACCAATGAAATAATGACATGTGTAAAKGATGACAAGGTCCAACCAATGCAAATCAAGGATGAAGCTTGGCGAATCAAGTGGCGCCACGTCACCCTAAGTGTGACTTTGACCAATCAAATCACTTCGCTTTGCTTATAGATAGAAGCCAAAGCACAAGAGGAAGATGTCCAGAAATTCATATCARGGTCCAAAATTGAGAGAAGTTTCGAAGAAAGAGCATCAGCTTTCTCTCCATATCCTGAAATCAATCTGTGAAGCTCTCAATAACTCCCAAAAGAGTCCAAATCCCGATATCAAGTTGTGAAGCCCTCGGTAACTCCAAAAGAGTGCAAAACTYGAGATCAAGTTGCAAAATCCTCGGAAGATTCCAAAGAGTCCAAACCCCRAGATTAAGCTACAAAGGCCTCAGTAAATTTCGAAGAGAAAAATCATTGGATCATGTTCTTACCGCAAGAACATTTTAGAAATTATAACACGCATCTTATCAAATTTGTAAGATCAATATGCAATTGTTTCGCATCCCTCTTGTTTTCTTATTATTTTACAGACGAGAGAATCCTAGAAACAACACCTATATCTAATAGAAAGGTTGACGAAGGTTTTTGGAAGGGGTGCACAGAATTTGACGGGGTTACACTATCATGTTAGGATTTGACGTGGTTGCACTATCAGGATTTGACGAGTGCACTATCATGCACTCGTGACAGCGATGATTGAGAGATGGTKTCCGGAGACCATACATTTCATCTTGTATGTGGGGAGGTTACTATTACGCTGTAGGATTTAGCAGTATGTTAGGGTTTAGCCAGTTGACAGGGACGCCATCATTGACGATAGATCTGGTTAGGAGAGATCTACATGGTAGGATGTCTACAAGATATTGTTTGGTACTTAGACCCACGAGTTCTCAAAGCTGGGAAATCATATAAATTTAGGGCGCTTCAGCAAGAGTTTATGAGATCCTCGGGGGATTATGCAGACGATGATGCGTGTGCCCAGCGGGCTCATTGTCTGATCTTGTTTCTCATGGGTGATTTGCTCTTAGCAAACCACTTTGAAGAACAAGATATCTCTAGTCGTTATCTGCTCTCGCTTGAGGAACTTTGTTGTTCCAATGCCTTGAGTTGGGGATCAGCTATGTTGGCCTATCTTTATCGTTGTATGTGCATTGCCACTATTGCACTGTCTCATGAGCTGTCTCACTACAAGAAAAATAATTTATGGTGATGCTAAAAAATGTCACTATAGCTAATCTGTCGTGACACTTTGTTTACGGTGACACTTTGAACTAGCGTCATCTAAAGTCGAGTAGCAATAGGGGATGCTATAATGATGCCCTTATAGTGACGCTTTAAAACATTATGATATATACTCTTAGGTGCTGCTATCGAACGTCTCGATATGTTACATAACAAGCAAAATTTTGAAGATTATGTTGCGCTTTCAAGCGTCACGATAGATATCTATAGTGACACTTTGTAAGGGTCAACAAAGATACCTGTTGTGACATTTGGAACGCATCAACAAATGTATCTATCGTGATTCTTTTATAAACGTCAGCATAGATATCTATCATAATATTTTTATAAACCTCAGCATAGATATCTATTGTGACTCTTTTATAAGGGGTCAACATAGATATCTATTATGACGCTACATATATCTGTTGTGACACTTTAAAATCTATGGTAACGTTAGAAATGTCACTAGAGAGCATTAGCATCAAGCCATAGATACCTATGACGACGCTTTTAAAGCGTTATGAAAGATAAATTTTCTTTTTTTAAAAAATTATAGAAAACTAATTTTTCTACGTTTTTTAATCCAGCAATATATTTCAATCGACTAAAAGAAATTACTCATCAATTTAATAAATAAATAACATTAAAATTCAACAATCAATAATAATCATCTAATTCCTACAATATTTATATCAATTGTCAAAGAGTTACTCCAAAATAAAKAACTCAACATAATAGTTCATCAATTGTCCAAATACTATTTCTAGGTAAACAAACAAAATATAGTACGTTCAATTACTACAAGAGAATTTTCCTAAAGAGTAGCTTTAACTTGCCATACTGCTAGAAATGCCAATCAATCTTTATTGCATCCTTTCACCTATAAAATGAAAAAATAAATTCACTAACATTAATCAACATGGAACAAATCATATTATATAAATTAAAAATGTAATACTATATATATAGTGAACTACAAAAATTTACCAAAGGACATGGCCAAGCAATGGGTGCTCGAATAGAGAACATTATTATGTTGTGATTATTGTAAGGCATTTAAAGGCTATGCTTTTATATTTTTTAACATTATTATGTTGTGATTATTGTAAGCCATTTTAAGGTTATGCTTTTATTGTGCTTATGTTTGTTTTCTTCCAAATCTTTTGAACAATATTATTCGACGTTATTTTATATAAGTTATGACTATTGTAATTAACGGCGTTGATATTATTACGAGAATGTTAGTTTTTACTTGTTCTTTTGGATTGTTAGAATGTTATACTRTATAGGTTGGATACTCATTTTAAAAAATATGAAGACGAGTCCTAGAGGCACCCTTAATTGGTTTAAAAAAAACAAAGAACTAGCATAATGAGAAGGAAAAGATGTGTTGACGTATGGAGCGTCTTCATAGAATTATGGACGCTTGACCCATTAGTGTCTTTCTCCATGGTGATGACGTCTTTTCAGATGGGGCATGCTGTTTGGACTTGTGTCCCACATGATTTTGAGATGGCGAAATTAGCAGCTGTACGATGCAGATTCTATTCATGCTAGAAATAACCCACGGGTCTTATAATGAAATAATCCTTTTACACACAAAAAAAAAAAAAGGAAAATTGAGAAATGAAAAATGAAAAGAAAAGAAAAGGGTGAATCTAAAACGTTTAAGCTTTTGCAACATTTAGTATTTTCTTGCTCAATCATTCATACTCTAGAGAGTCTAGAAATGAAACGTTCCACAGGCCATCACTTTCTTCCATTCTTTATTTCCTTTTTGGTTGGTTAGAATTGGAAATAAAGAGATGAGATTTTGAATTTAATATAGGATTTTAATTTATTCCCATTTCTAGTCTTATACTTCTTGCTTAATTATTCCAGAATCTCAATTATTTTTTCCTTATTTTACTTTTTAATTGGAATTACAAAATATAATTAAACCCTAATGTAATCGCTCCTAAATTTAGTAGTATGAAGAGATTTGGGTTCAATCTCTAGAATACGGGGAAGAAAAAGACATTGCCAATTTGGATGTTTTCTATTTCCTTTTTAATTGCCCTTTTATTTTCTAATTTTCCTTTTTGAGGTTAATATATATATATATTTGTAATTCTCATTGATTTATATTAGTTCTAAAAACCAAAGGATACAAGTCTTAATAAAAACTACTCCATCTATCAATTCTTTAAAATGCCACTTTACGATTTCTTTTGGTATTGAAAGTTGGTCACATTTCACATATCAGCAGATAATTAATTATTTTTTTTATATTTTTACCCTTATTCAATTCTTAAAACTTGATTATTCAACTTACAAAGTCAAGCTTCTTTTTTCTCTTCTTATCTTTTTTTCCCATGCAACTAATCATATTCATATAAAATAAGAATAAAAATATCATTTTATAATAATTTCAAATTAATTTATTATCTTTTTTGGTCAGTATTTTTACCTAAGGTGACATGCTTTAAAGCGGAGCGAATAAATGATAATGGATTGATGAATTTATGTAAATTATTTTAATTAGCATTGTTATTGTAAACCTTTTCAGAAAAGGAAAAAAATCACCTTGTATATGATTTAGAATTTCACTTCATTTTCATTTTTCAAATAAATTGCTAAAATATAGCATTTTTTTTACTATATGGGAGTATTAAAATTCCCTAGAAGGTGAAAAGTACTAACTTTTTTTGTTTTTTTGTGAAATGGTGATAGCTTAATTTATTAATAGATCTTATCGAGCAAAAGTTTCAGATTTTATACATTATCTCTTACTTATTGTGCAAAACACATATAACTCTGAAATCTACACTCTTTTTTAGAGGCAAAAGATGGAATAATTTGTTTTATGCCTATATTTTAGTACTAGAATTGATAATGAAACTTTTTATTTCAAATTATTTTCCCCTTTTAAGCAAAAAAAAAAAGAAAAAGATAATAACTTTTCTTTTCCTGATCAAAATATATTCTTTCTTTAAGTAAAATTTAATACTACTAGCATACATATAATATTTTTAGTAAAGTTTTTATTATTCTTCTAATTCCATAGGGCATATAAGATATATTGGTTGCATGGGAACCTTATCTAAATTTTTGGTAAAACGAGAAATTAGAACGTAACCTTGTTCTAATATGGACTTGTTTTGCACATATGAATCTCTGGATGGTGAGGTTTTTTCATGGCCAATAATGTTGCTTGCAAAGTTGTCGGTAGAGGCACTGTTCGAATTAATGTGCATGATGTAGCAAAGTTGTAGGTAGAGGCACATATGGCAAGGAACTTTGCTTCGTTATGTTCATGTGATTCAAACATTGCTAAAACATTGCATGGGGGCCGAGAGAATGGCCTAGCTGAGGACGTGATAGTGCTGTTGAGAAGTCAAAACCCTTCAGTCATTTAATTTGTTCTATACCTCTGCCTGATAGCAACTTCAAATCCCTGAGTTCGACTATTGGTTTGTGGGGAGAAGATGGAAGAATTCTTGTAAAATGAAGATTTATTACAGGATTTGTTAGAATTCAAGTCAATTGAGAGATCAGAAGAAATTGCATTGTATTCTAACCCTGCATAGCTTAGAAATACTAGTTTTAAAGTTGCACTGTGTTCTAAGTTAAGCTACATGAGGTTAGGAATAATAGTTTTTGTTATTCTAGTTGAACTTAGGTAATAGTTATACCCTACCTTGCTCTGTTCCAAAATGATGATTAGCGGTATTTTCGTTAAATTTTTTATTGTTTCATGAACTTGTGAATTGGGAATATTTTAATAGTTTTATATTAATTTAATTGATAAAGATAATTCTTTTTTCATCTCGTGTAGGTCATAACAACATCTCGTCTCATTATTAAATTAGGCTAAATATTTCGCTTAAAAATTTCAGTATTTGACCGAATACGTAGATTTCGTAAAAGGAACCCAATAAGCAGTTAAAGACCGCCCAGAATAACCTAAAACAAATTGATACCACAAAAGGTAAAATGATGCCAAATAATATATATATATATATATATATATATCCTGCCCAGCAGAGTGGCAGAATTCTCTTGAGTGGGATATGGAAAGTTTCTAAACAAAGTGCACCGATTTCCATATTTTGATCCCTTCAGTTCGATATATTCTTGTTTGGATTCTCAAAAACTATCATCTCCAAGTAGGAGCAAGTTGGGTAAAATGAAAGAGAAACTGGGAGTTTCTTCTGAAAACTTTTGTAGAATACTGCTTATTGCAGGTATTCTCTTTTTTGTAGTTTTTGCATTCTTTTTCAGTGATGCCAGACCCAGTTGCCCAGCTTCGAGAGTAGAAAAAATTTCATCTTCAGAATCAACTTCAAATTCTTCCTCTGATGATGATGATTTGCCTCTTAACCTTGGTCACCTTGCTTTTGGAGTTCAAAGTTCTGAGAAAGCATATCACCAACGAAAAAACTACCTTGAAGCATGGTGGAGACCGAGCATTACCCGAGGTTATGTCTACTTAGACAAAGTTCCCACYGAAGACCTCCTCCCATGGTCGTCAATAGGACCCCCTTACAGAGTCGATGATGATCTTAGCAAGTTGATTGAAGAAATCAAACCATTTTCACCATTGATGCCTCGAATGCTATATAGGATTCTACAGTTGTTTCGTGAAGAAGAGGGTCAAGGGATTAGATGGTTGATCACGGGGGATGACGATACTGTCTTCTTTGTCGATAATTTAGTTGAAGTTCTTTCAAAGTACGACCACAGAAAATACTATTACATTGGTTATCCATCAGAATTCATTTTGTCGAATTCCTTGTTCAATTTTAACGAAGCATTTGGTGGTGGAGGGATCATTCTTAGTTATCCTTTGGCCAAAGCTCTTGTGAGAGATATGGATCGTTGTCTCAGAACATATCCATATCTTTTTCATGACCACATGATAATGGCATGTTTGGCTGATATTGGTGTTAATCTTACTCCTCACAAGGGCCTTCATCAGGTACATCTCCTCTTAATCTCAATGAACCTCATTATATATTTTCAGATTTTGGAGGAATTCATTGTTCTCAATGAACCTCCTAAGTTCAATCTTTCTCACTACAACAAAACATGAAATTGTTTCTCACCAATTCATTCTTTTTCAACAACGCAATCTATAAGAAAAGCCACATTTGCATTTACGACCATATCTTTGGTCGGATATATTTTTTGGGTCTTATTTTTCAGACAACACATTTAGACTGTAATTTCCAATCAAATTCAGCCCTTTAGGTTTGCTTAATCATGGTAGTCGCCGGAAGTTCAAAGAATGAGGGTCTCCATACTAATTAATGAATGACATTACAGCTCCTTCAAATATTTTAATACTTTCTCAACTACACCAATCAAAATATGAAGTTCTTAATAAGAGAGAGGATAAGAGATATTGGAGTTTGGAGGAATTAAATATATATACATATCGTGCTTTGATTGATGTACAKAAAATATATAACATGGAATCATGTAGCAAGGAAGGGTAGGATAAGATCTTTAGCATGCTATTTTGTCAAAATTATTATTTTTATCACAAAAGTTTAATCAATTTCTTCTATATCGGTCTTTCTTTCTGTTACTATTACATAATTTTACTCACAACAATTTTTTTTAAAAAAATAGACAACAATAAAATTATTATATTACTTTTTCAATGATGTATTTGAACTGAAATGGGCTCGAAATTATTTCTAAATTGTCAAAATTCATGTTGTAATAAAATTATTACTTCCTCTTTTAAAATGTCGGACATTCAATTTTAAATCGAGAAAATAATTAATAATGAAATTATCGAAACTAGATAACAAATTCCCTAATTTGTACATAGTGGCATTGATCCTGAGTCAAAAGTTAAAGTTCAATTATCATCATAGGTCTGACATGATATAAGACAAGTATTAGCCAGTTACTAAAAATTCGATAAAAAATGAAATTCTAATATTTTCCTTGCAGTTGAAAATTTGCCACCAAAAACAGTATTTAGGAAATAAAACAACTACAGAATTTGTTTTCTAATAAAAAATAATCGAAACTGCTTATTTGATCATTTTAATATCTTAATTTATTCTTGTATGTATCATCATATAATTATAGTAAATTACGCTAACAAATACATGTTAATATGCTACATAAAATATAATAATTAACATCATTTGAATATTGAAACTTAAATGTTTTATCAATTAATACTATTACTGTTTACTACTATTGTTATTTTCAAGAAGGGTTAAATTCATACCATTATATTGCTTAAGATTTTTGTGTATATAATTGCCCGTATTGTGAAGAAAAGTGTTTTTGTTAAAGCTTATTAGAATTTGATAATATATTTATAAAAGTRATTTTGTCTCAACAATTAATTCGTCAGTGTATTTCTATAAATTATAAATAAATATGTTACAATGATATTTTGTTCACTAAAAAATAAGTTCATGCTTTCGAAAATTCCCCATAATTACTTTTTAGAAAAGCTTGATTTTGTAGCTTCCCTTAAAAAAAGTTAAAAGTACTTTTCTTCAACATTTATCAATTTTATGAAGCATCATTTTTTACATTAAAAGCTACTTTTGACTTCAAAAGGTGTTTTTTGAGTTGGGAAAAGCAATTCCTGACAGACACTAAATCCACAGGCCTAGTTATAATTGTATGATATTGTCCTTAGAATTTCTTTAACTCTCGTCATATCAATTCATTAACTTTTATCATTTCTAAATTACACTCTTAATTAATCTAAATACAAAAATATTCTTAAGTGCTAAAAAATGATTTGAAGATCAAGAATTAGGTAAGTGGTCATTATTAAGGATGTTTTAGGTGGGATTTAAAGGTTTTCTTTATTTATTTAGATTGATTAGAAGGGTACTTTAAGAATGATAAAAATTTGTGGATTAACATGGCAAATGTCAAAGGATACTCATTTCCTGAGAAGAAAACGACTCCCTTGGTTTTTTAAGGTACTCCATTCGTTTCAAATAATTATTTTTTTAGATAATTTTTTATTTAAATTATTTGTCATTTTAGGGAATTGAGAACGTATTAATTTTTTTCCTACTTTATTCCTAATTAATTAGCCTTAATTAACTCTCTAATATTATTTTCAGTGTGTTGGAGACACACATCATCAAAGTATAAAATATTTATCAGAAATTAAAAGAAGGCTAAGACGTTATTTTGTTAAAAAAATTTATAAGAATCAATGTTTCCTTAATATGTGTAATCTTGTGTCCAGAAGGACAATTAATTCTATGTTATAATATGGGTTTTTTTCCTTATTTTAAAAATATGTTATATTTCACTTAACAAGACACTATTAAATATCTCTTTTCACATTTACTCTAATTTAATTTTCAAATCAACATCRTAAAGGTAAAAATATCACTTTAGTAATAATTTTAGACCAATTTATTATAGTCTATGTATTCTATCTATTGTGAACTATTTTAAGAAAAATGAAAAAAGTAATAAATATTTGTGTGAATTTAGGATTTAAGGAGTGTGGATTCAACACCTCCCTTCTTTTCATAATTAAAAATAATTATTACATTGCTTTTTGCATGCAGACTGATTTCCGTGGTGATTTGTCGGGGTTTTTATCATCACATCCCAAAGAACTAGTCTTGTCTCTTCACCACTTCGATGCCGTGGATCCACTCTTCCCCAAAATGGATCGTTACGAATCGATACGCCATTTAATGAAAGCAGGAAACATGGATCAAACTCGACTATTTCAGCAAACAATCTGCTACCACAGGCAAAAGAACTGGGCATTTTCCATTGCATGGGGCTACTCAGCTCACATCTACGAGAATCTTCTTCGTCGTAGTGCGCTACAAACTCCCATTAAAACGTTTAAAACGTGGTTAAAAAGTCGAGAGCCACATTTCATGTTTCAGACAAGAAGGCCTCTTGGTGATCCTTGTGAAGCTCCTCATGTATTTTTTTTCGAATCGATTGAGAAAATTTCATCAGCAAATGAAATTCTTACAATCTATTCTCGTTCTGCTCCTCGAGGTTTACCTGCTTGTGCTGCTACTGGCAACCATTCTGCTGAATACGTAACGAAGATTCACGTGATTTCACCGGCAACAAAGCGTACTGAGGTCAGTTTGTTTTCTCTCTATCTTCATCCTCTGGTAATCTAGAGTGCTCACGTTTTAGAAACTTCAAATTAAGCTAATTCCTAGGAGCGAGTCTGCTAGGCTCCTACTAGTTTACTTCATCATCTCTGAACGTGTGGTTTGCTAACACAACCACTCCACACTCTGAAAGAGACCCTTTATAGGATTTACGTCCGCTTTAGTGCTCCTGAAGCTAAGCTGTTTCTTTAATCGAAGCATATACCTTAATTAGTGCATTTACCAAAGCGGCTTCGAACTCACGAAGGACTTAAGAAATATTTCTTTCATGCAATTGTTTATTTCCAAGATTTTATGTTTCAACTTCTAATGTTCTTGTACATTTTTGCTTCAAGAGATTGATTGACTTCAGTTAAAAGGTTTTCTTTTTTTGTTTTGCTTTCATCTTTTTATTTTTGAATTCATTTTCAATTTAACTAATATATTTAAATTATGAAGTTGCTACTCTCGTAGCAATATGATAATAGCTGCCTTTGGGTAGGAAAAACAGTTTGAATTGGATTGTGACTACATTCTATATTTATGTCTCTCTTTGGCAGATTAATAGATGTGAATGTTGTGATATCCTTGGTGTAGAAGATTCGGGCATGGCGCAGGTCAAATTTAGGGAATGCATGATAGATGAAATCATAGCTTAGAAAAGCCATAKGAATATTTGTCAAATAGAATTTTAGATTATAGAAACTTTTATTTTGTTATTATAAAAATTTTAATATTGAATATGTGAAGAACTTAGAGCAAAATATATGTACTTTAAAAGTGTGGATGAGGAAAAATGAAACCACTTTATACTACGCCTCGCTAATACGGCTTGAAACTCACGAAGGACTTAAGAAATATTTCTTTCCTAAAATTGTTGATGGTACCATAACACCGGTGTAGTGGGAGCATATTAATACTTATTTGCGAATGAATTTTGAATTTCAAATGTTCTATACATTTTCTCTTGAAGGGATTGATTGACTTCAATTTAAAAGTTATCTTTTGTTGTTTTAGTTTTAATATTTTCAATTTTTGAATTTCTTTTGAGTTTTTTTAATTCACTTTGAAATTGTTGAAAATGCATTTTCGCGGGTCATTTTGAATGTTAGGATTTGATACCACTTGTTAAAAAGAGACAAAAATAATAGGAAATAAAAAATTTGCTACCACAAAGATTTAGGTGGAAAACCAAAGAACAAAGAAAAGAAAACTCACAACAAGCAATCAGCGAGATTCTACTAATGAAAAGTCAGAGATGATTATAAAAAAAGCATATGTTTTGTGATATTGACAACCCCATATGAGTCTCTCACCTCTCACACAACTTTAATGAAGGCCCTATACTTTGAGACTTGTGCACTCCCATAGGAGACTCATGACATTTTCCTCATTATCACATCTCACCCCAAGCCCTTACAATAATATATATAGGTTAGATTTGCAACAAGAAGAGATAGAAAATCTATTCTAATTAGAAGCTACCTAATCCTAATTGAAATAAGATACCTAAATGAATAGGTGAGTCAATTTCTTTTAGATAAAACACAAACAAATAGGGAGTTTGAGAAGATTACTACTACTAATTATTCTAAAGAAACCATAAGAATATCAAGAAATAGCAAATAAGATGTTGGAAAAAATATATATGAAAGATCCGGTTAGAGCCCATAATTTCACTTTGATTCTATTCAATCGGTCAAAGATGCAAAGATAACTTGATTATTGCAAATAGATTGGTTATAATTGTCTGGGACACCCACTAACAATCAATCTCTCCCTTATATGCTAATATTTAAAAAGATGCATCATTAATTATCCTCTAATCTATGGACAAACCTAGAGATAACTATAAGATTTAATGTATTGACAATGCTAAGAAGTAGAGAGACACTGATTTATTTTGGATTAGATTATCTACTCTCATGACAAGCATATACCCATCAATGTAACGTTGATTTAAACCTAACAAAAAATTACGAATTATTAAAAGGTTTAATTGGCTACAAAGTAAAAGGTTCAATCAAGTAACAATCTCAATTTATCGACTAAACTGAATACCTGAACTTCCTGAAAAGAAGAAAGTAAATAAATACTTACAAATAATCAAGATGAATAAGCAATTAGATTTCGCGATTGTTCTTGAATCAAGACTTTCTTGGTACTTCAACCGAAATAAAAGAATTTAGAATATAGTCATAGAGGAAAAAGTAATTGTCTATACAATAAACTTGAATGTTGAATGCTTCATGATTGTGGGTCTATCCCACATAATAGGATTAGGAAACCCATGAATCCTAAATCGTCTCAACTTCCTAATAATAATAAAGCAAGACTTAATGGGTTGCCTCCCAACAAGCGCCTTTCTTTAACATCCTTGGCTAGACTCAATGTTAGCTCCATCGGAGATATTTTGGCCATCCTAAGCGAAACTTTCCAATACTAGAAAAAGTAGTATGCTTATGAAAATGTTTAAGCTGATGATCGTTTACCTAGAAAATTTTATGAGTATCCAAACTCCGAATTTCAATCACATTGTGAGAATAAATACTTATGATTTCTAAGGGTCATATCCAATAAGATTTCAGCTTACCAAGCATGAACTTCAATCAAGATTTAAAATGAGCACCTTTTGGCCAATATGAAAATGTTTGTGCTACAAGAGTTTGACATGAATGACTTTAGTGTGTTCCTTGTATATTCTCGCATTGTCATAAGTTTCCGATGAAATCTCCTTAAGTTCTTGAAGTTGTATGTTCCTTTCGCTTCCCTCTTCTTTAGCATCCATATTACATTGTTTAACTGCCCAAAAAACACGATGTTCAATCTGAATAGTTAAATAACATAAGTTATCAAAAACCATTTTGTAGGATGACATCCCAATTGGGGTCTTGTAAGCAATTTGGTAGACTAAAGAGCATCATCCAAGTGCATACTCCAAACCTTTGGTTTGAGTTGATGGTTTGCGCCAAGATACTCTTGACTCTCAATTAGAGACCTCACTTAGCCATTCAATTGGGGACAATAGGTTGTGGCAACTATGTGGTTAATTTCATACTTTCTCATTAATGCTTTCATCGTGTAGTTGCAACAATCTGTGCCTTGGTCACTTGTAATTGTTCTTGGTACTCCAAACCTACTAAAGATGTTAGATTTAAGGAAACTTACGACAACCTTAGCATCATTACTACGGGTAGCTTTAATTCTACCTATTTAGAAACATAGTCAAGAAAAAGCAAGATTTACAAGTTACCAAAAGAGCTAGGAAAAGGTCCTTTAAAGTTCATACCTGATACATAAAAAAAATTCACAAATAAGGATGGGAGTTTGGGGCATCTATTTCTAACAGACAAATTACCAACCCTTTGATATTTTTCACAACTCTTGCAAAAATGGTATGCATCTTTAAACAATGTATTCCAATAAAATTTAGAGTCTAACACTTTTCTAGCAGTTCTTGTAGGTCCAAATGACCACCACAACCATAATCATGACAATGTGTAAGGATGGCATGAATTTCATTATCAAGCACGAATCAACGAATTATCCAATCTGCTTYTATTTTCAATAGGTAAGGTTCATCCCAAACAAAATATCTAGAATCACTTCTAATTTTATTTCTTTGGGTAATGCTCAAATCAGGCGGTAACATTTCAGAGACCAAGAAATTTACTGTGTCCGTGAACCATGGCTCTTCACCTTCTTTACCTTGTAAAGCTAGTAGATGTTCATTCGGAAACATCTCAGAGATAGGTAAGGGATCTTTCTCACGTATTAGATGACTTGAGTTATCATCTACTCTATTGTCAATGCCGTTACGATCTTTTATTTCCCAGTCAAATTCATGAAGTAAGAGGATCCTTAAGATAAGTCGTGGTTTGTCCTTCTTTGTCAAGGGGAACTTGAAAGCTGCATGGTCAGAATAAATAATTATTTTAGACCATCACACGTTAGTGATATTTCTCAAATGCAAAAATAATAGCTTAAAAGTTCTTTCTTAATTATGGTGTAGTAGCATTGGGCCGAGTTCAAAGTCCTTGAGGCATAATAGATAAAATGACTATTAATCTCAAGTTTTTGCCTAACTGCATAGTTGTTTGCATCACACATTAGCTCAAAATGAATGTTCCCGTTTGGAGGTTGAATGAAGGGGGCAGAGGTGATTTTGGACTTCAAAACATCAAATGCCTTTTTGCAATCATCTCCAAACTTAAAGGAACATCTTGCTGGAGTAATCTTGTCAAGGGTTTATGCTATTATGGAGCAGTCTTTCATGAAACGCCTGCAAAACCTGCATGACTAAGAGAACTACGAATTTCCTTTACATTAGTAAAGTATGGCATTTGAGCAATCAAATCAACCTTCACCTTATCAACTTCAACACCTCTAGCTGACACTACATGTCATAAAACTATCCATTCTTTAACCATAAAATTACATTTTTCACAGCTAAGGACAAGATTAGTGTCTATACAACGTTTCAAAACCTTAGATAAATTGTCTAAACATCTATTGAAAGAATCACCATAAACGGTAAAATCATCCATGAAAATCTCAATACAATTTTCAATCAAGTGAGAAAACAGACTCATCATGCATCTTCAAATCGTGTCAGGGCGCACTACACAAACCAAAAGGCATGCAACGATATGCCAAAGTACCGAAGGGACAAGTGAAAGTGGTCTTTTCTTGATATTCTTAGGCTACACTAATTTGGTAATACCTTGAATACACATCCAAAAAGTAGAAAAAAGTTTTACCTGCTAACCTGTCTAACATTTGGTCAATGAATGGAGGGGGAAAGTGATCTTTTCTTGTTTCTGCATTAACTTCCTAAAGTCTATACACATTCTATAACCAGTTTGCCATCTCATAGGTATTAACTCATTCTTCTCATTTTTGACCAATCGAAAATCACGTTTTTAGGCATAACACGCACAAGACTTACCGATTGACTATTAGATATGGGTATATGATTCCTAACTCTAGCGGTTTCAATATCTTTTTCATGACAACTTCTTTTATAGCTAGGTTAAGCGTTCTTTGAGGATCTCTAGCAGATTTAGACTCAGGCTCCAACAATATCCTATGCATGCAAGTTGAAGGACATAACCCTTTTATATCAGCCAAAGTCCAACCAATCGTTGTTTTGTGCTCCTTAAGTATCTTACAAGGTTTTTCTCTTGAGTATGGGTGAGATCCTTAGCAATGATAACAAGCAAGATCTCATTCTCTCCTAAATAAACATATTTGAGATGTTCAGGTAGAGGTTTTAGCTCTAACTTCAAGGCTTGCAAGAGAGAAAGGAGAAGTTTCTCCTTAGTAGTCTCAATGGTAGATTCCACAAGGTAAGTAGGCATATCTTGGCACTTGGAAAATGACATCAATAAGGGGAATATTAATTTCCAACTTCCGGAAGGTATTCAAAATTGCATTCTCCTTATCATTTTTCTTCGATTTTGCTAACCTGCTAGGAAAAGGAGGAGGAATCATTATTTCTGGTGTAATAGAATCCTTACTTTTTTGGCACATCTTTAGTTGATAAGTCCTCCTTTGCATCTTTTTCCTTAGTCACCTCCTTCTGTTATGAGGTGTCTTGCGACTCTTTTCCACTCCTTAAGATCATAGCAACTTATATTCTATCTTGGATTGATCACCACTTGAGAAGGTAGCTTTCCTTGGTTGGCTTCAAGTCCTTGGACGAAACTTGCAATTTGTARTTTTACTTAGCTTCTCGGTTCGTTGATTTGGAGCAAGCACTTGTCTATGTGGATTCCACTAACCATTGTGCACTAAATTTGCCAAGTTCTGACCACCCATGCTAGCATCACCTTTTTTTTGTGCAAGTTCTCCTCCAGCATCGGCTATACCTTCCTTACTCAAGTCTTCTTTGGCTCTTCTTTGCCAGCTTGCTAATAGCCAAGCGGACACAAACAACCATTTGAGCCGCCTCAAGATGCTCACTACTACATACTTGGAGCAGCACAGATTTCACATTCCGCCACCTAGTACAACTCCACCTTTGCGTAGTATCTCTCCAGCTTCACATTTTCCTTTTTTTTCCTTTCCTTKTCTTTTCTTTTATGTTCCTTGTTTTGTTTGTCTTGTGGTGACTATTGGTTGTTCGTGATTTGTTTCCCTTTCTTTTACTTGGTGATTCATTGAGGACAATGAACCATTTAGGTGTGGAGGAACAACTTTGTGTTTTATTTTTGTTATTAGTATAGTTCATTTTTCTAAAAAATGGAAAAACACAAAAAAAATTATTTTCTTTTTATTTCCTTTTTCTTTTGTTTTTGTTTACAAGGTAACGTTTTTTAGGATCTCAAAATATTTGATACAAGAAAATCCTAGCAAGTATACGATGCTGTATCATGTAATATGAAAGATATTGAACCCTCAAAGAATTAAATCCTAATTACCATTCAATTATAATTCTAAACTTTATTTAGCCAACGATTAACTCAGATGAGAAATTATCAAATCACAAAACCCTAATTTACTCTAAATGATCACATACAAAGCAATATCTAAGGAAATTCAATAGAGGAAAGGTTTAAGACACATGAGTTCACATATTCTTCAACTATGTTATCTAATYGACGCTTCATAACCAACATATCATGCATTGACGAATCAGACCCAATAATATTGTATATACATTCTCAATAGATACACAATATATTCTTCTGAGTAATTACGTTATATCTCTATGCTTAATTCAACCTAGAACAATGCATTAAATAAATAGTCCACAAAAATTGCACAAATCATGTAAATATATCACTATTTCTCATGCAATTCATGGCACAAATTATTTGACCTAATTGCATAAGTGTTATCTCTAAGCACCTTACACAATGCTCGAATCAATTAAATGCTGATCCATTATTCCATGATAATTAGCACAAAAAAAGTTTCAATGTCAAAGATATATTAAATAAGAAAAATATCTTAATCAAATAACATAGATTTGAATAGGTTACATCATGGTTTTAGAACAAAGAAATTAGTTCCACATGATTTGAATAAAAACAACTACAAATTGAAGATTAAAGTTGAGAAACATCACGAAACACAAAGCACAATTAATCTTCAATTCATTAGTCTTCTTTTTCTGTCTAAACGCTCCTTCTCAATGCTCCAAAGTTCTCCTAAAAGTTCAAGATGCTAGATGCGTCTTTCTGGTTGGATATTACCTATTTATAGCTTCCCAAAACCCTCAAAATAGACCAAAATTCATAAAGAACAGACAACCAAAATTAGCCCCAAATTGGTGTACCTCAATTGGCGCCGGTTTGAGCTCTCCATGCTTGAACCGGCGCCAGTTCCTCAATCCTGCACCGTTTTGAACTCTCCTTCTCATCATTTTACCTCTGGAAGCAATTCTCAAACTCGTAACTCATGATCAGGCGCCTATTTGAGCTCCTTTCAACCTACCTTTTTCCAAAGGTATTCGGGACTTATATTTGCATATTACCAATAATCATCATTTTAGTACCTACAAGGCCAAATAAGAAAGAGTTCAATCAATTTGGTACCTTTACTTAATTGAACTCTTTACTTTGCTGATTTAAACCTTCAAATATGTACCTGTTTATTAGGTATAAGTTAGTGATAAATTGATGGGTTTATTTTTTTTCTTGAGAGTGAGTAGTATAATCCAAAACCAACTAGCATCTAAGTTTATTGATTATAAATTGAGTCTCTCCAGTTCTTACCATGTYGATACATTAAATATTATGTGCTATCTCTAGAGTTATCTATCGCTTAAAAAGTAATTAATAAAACATCCTTTTAATTATCAATATTTATGGAGAGAACAGTTGTTAGTGGGCATTTTGGACAACTATATTAAGTTTATTTATGATAATTGAGTTATATTTGCATCTGCGATCAATTAAATAGAATTAAAATGGAGTTAGTGTTTTAATCGGATCCTTCCTGATATATTGTTTCCAACTCATTATTTGCTATTTCTTGATAATCGTCTGATTTGCTTTAGAATAATTGTTAGTTAGTAATCTCTTCAAAATTCTAATTTTTCGTGTTTAGTCTAAAAGAAATTGACTCACTAATCCCTTGAGGAGACAACCTTACTCCCCATTGTAGGATTTTTATCCATTGAGAGTATGTTAATTACTTTTGGTAATTTAATGATTTACCAAATTTTGAAGTTGTTGCAAAGAAATGTAGTTTTAAGTAGTTATTTCTTTCATTTATTTTTTCTCTTCCTGTTGCTTTTCACTAGTGTATGTTTCTTCATTCTTCTCATGCAGATAAATTACTTTATGACGTAAAAATAGAAATCAAATCACCAAAGGCGGAAGGCAACACTAGAGGCCAAACGAGCAACCATTTCAACCTCCAAGGTAGAAGTTGATTGAAGATTCATCAGATTTTGAATTCGAGCATATAGAGGAAAATACTAACCAAGACGTGGTTCTTACTCAAGAAATAGATACCAAACAAGGAGAAGCAACCATGGCAGTCCAAAGAACTCTTTGAGAGTGGGCTACTCCAGATATCAATAAACAACCTCTTTGCTTAAATTTTCATGCCACAACTAATTTTGAATTTAAATCTGATTTATTTTATTTACTTCCTAAATTTTATGACCTTGCGAATAAAAATCCAAACAAGCATCTGAAGGAATTTTATGTAGTTTATTTCACCATGCGACTTTAAGCGATGACTAAGGATCAAATCAGACTTATAGCTTTTCCATTCTCTTTGGTTAAYAAGGCTAAAGATTGGTTACTTTACTTACCTTCTGGGACAATAAATGAACGGGTGCGTTACAAAGAAAATATATTTGGAAAAATATTTTCCAGCTTTTAGGGCTGCAAATATTATGAAAGAAATTTGTGGAATAAGGTAGTCCCATGGGAATCTTTGCATGAGTATTGGGAATGTTTAAAGAATTATGTTCTAGTTGTCCACAACTGGTAAAAGAATAGCATCACAAAAAAAAAAATTTATTTTTGTATTAGTATAGTTTCTTTTGTTATGAGTATAGTTTCTTTTGTCTTAAAAAATGGAAAAACTCATAAATAATTTTCTTTTCTTTATCTTTTCTTTTATTTCAGTTCTTTTTGCTTTTGTTTACGAGTTAATGTGTTTTGGGATCTTAAAAATTCCAATGCTTTGTATATCACTTGTTGGGTTGAAATTTTCTTTGATTACATGTATAAGTAGTTACTTGGAGTGTATGCGAGTGTCATTCCCCTTAAGCACCTTGAATAATGAACATGCATGGATCAACCTAGAAAGCCACTTAAAAGTGAGACTTGAGCCTAAAAGAGCTATTTATTCTATATGCTCATATTTACATTCTTTGTCGAGTGGTTGTTGCACAAGAGGTGGCTATTCTAAAACTTGCACCATTATTTGCGTCAAGACTATATTAGTAAAATATGTACATCAAAATGATTAAGGTATTTAGAAATTTTTTTTTGCCTTCAAACAACCAACCCTTGTAATTTTACTTTTAGTAGATCCCTTTGAGCCTTTTTATCCTTTTGTTTGAGAAAACTACAAATATTTAAATCCTGACCATTTTTTTTTTTATTGTAGACCACATTTGAGCCCAAAAATGCCAATGAAATGCATAGCTAGTTGATGGGCAATCTAGATACTTTGTGGAATACCTGATATTTTTGGCAACTACAATTTGAACTCTCTTATGAAAGAATGATGTGGTCCATTGAAGTAAAAGAAAATGAAAGAAGAGAAAGAGTAAAGAAAGACAAAATAGAAAACATGAGGGCAAAAAGAGAAAAAGGAAAGAAAAGAAATAGGAAGGAGAAAGAAAATGAAATAAGATAAATAAGGAAGAAAAGAAAAATGAAATAAACTAAAGTAGGAAAGAAAAGAGAAAAGAGAAAAGAAAAGAGAAATAAAAATAAAAAATCTTTTTGGAATTTTCAGATTTTTTAAAAAGGAAAGAAAAATCTTTCGAGGATTTTTTTGGTTTTCTTTTTTTGTTAAAAAGGAAAGAAAAATCTTTCGAGGATTTTTTTGGTTTTCTTTTTTTGATAATTCATATGGGCATGTGAAATATTGACTCTACTTATGGACTATTGAAGATGTCTTGTAGGCAGAATTTCAAAAAATCATACAGGCATATGATAAATTCGATTGACTTTGCCCCAAGTTCTCGGATGGGCACATGGTATTCCAGGGCCACTTCTGAAAAATTCTGTTGACACATGAAATTTCAACCTGCAAAATTTTCTTCAAAAGTCTTAGAAAATCAATTCTCACTAAGTAAGAAAGAAAATAAAGAGGAAAATGAAATGAAAAAAAACAAGAATTGGTGAGTTCCCTCCCAACAAGCCCCTTTCTTTAACGTCGTTGGCTAGACAATCTCCTTATTCTGATCAATTGATGCTAGTTGAAACAAGTGTATCTCCTCAATCTTGGACACCCACATGCTTAAGAAAAATTTCAAATTTGTTACTATTAGCATTAAATATTTGACTAGTAGCAAGCCATGGAACTCTGAGTAAAAACTTTAGTAACAAAAGAAGGTCCTATCCACTTAGAATGCAATATACCGGGATCCATCTTCAACAATTTATGCACCCCTTCAATAGTGAAATTTCGGTTAAGAGCAACTTTCTATTTATGATCACTATCCAGATGGAAGAATTTAGGCTTTAGGGGGATAAAATCTAGAATAAAAGTAGAAAGTACATCATTAAAGTATCTTATGGAATGATAAATATTACATTCAATAAGTTCCCCATTAAATCTCATGGTTGATGCACTACCATATGTATCAATTGATATTCTGGATGTTTTATAGTTAGAATTAGAACAAATATCGTATTTCATGTCAAGCACATAAAATTCATTAGGAACAACCATCTTATAAGAAATTTGTACTCAGACATCTTCTCGACCTCCCTAAACACACACATTAGATCTGTCAACAAGTTGAACAATCGAATATATTTCTCTTAGTAAAGAAATAATCAAAGAAGAATAAAGATAAAGAGGCATGACCTTTATTTGAGCTCCAACATCTAACATTGCTCTCTCAGTTCGAGCATCACCACTTTAAAAGCGACAGTAAATATATTCGGGTCCTTACATTCAAATGGCGGTTCCTTTGGAAGAGTAAACATTTTCCCCCACACCTATTTTGTCTTGCAACTTGTTATTGTCGATGCACAACTCCTTAGGAGATTTAATACAATGAAGTATTTGTTTAATTAAATCAAGTAAATAGGCATTTACTTCAACCTTGTGAAAAGTCTCTAGAATTCCTTCTCTTCTTCTTCTTTCTTGAACTTCATCAATCTACAAGGGAATAGAAGACTTGTCACTAGTGTATCTAATTGTTCATTATCAATTGTGCTGGGTTGCTCAGTTTGTGGTTTGCGAGCAAATGTTTCCTTCTCCTCTTGTTTATTTTTCGATTCCACCAACTCATAGGTGATAAGATTGGTATCTTAGGCTTGACAAATTTTGAACTTACCTTATGAAGCTTATATTGGCTTTAATTCATCATCATCTTTGTGTCCTTCCTCTTTAGACGAAGTATCTTACACCTCATTTCCAACACCTAGAGTCATGATGCTCACATTTTCTCTTGGTTCTATGTCAACTTGAGACGGAAAATCATCTTGATCTACTTCAAGCTTGGTTATTGCAGTCACCATTTATGAGAGTTGGGTTTCTATGTTGCATATGTTTGCTATTGTCTTTTGTCCAAACCGTTGATTTTCCTGTTGCATCAACTCATAGGTTTCACTAATTCTGTCCAAAATATCTTCAAATAATTTACCTAACTTTTCGTAGTGGGTGGAGTAGGTTCCTAAGATTGAGAATGTTGAAATATTTGTGGTTGTGCTCCATAATCAAAATCATGATAGTCACTCCATCCTGGGCTATATGGATCTACATAAGAACTATACTTCCATTGTGATGGACCTAGAAATCCCCCATTCGAATTGACATACTAATATGGATCACATCTCCTTCATTTGCATTGGCATAGTTAGAGGGATCATCTCAAAGTATAGGACATTGATCAATAGGATGATCCATGTGTTTGAATAAATTTTATAGGCTTCCATTTGTACCTCAATTCCTGCAGCAAGATCTCTCACCATGGTAGTTAGTGTAGCTAATTGTTGTTTAATAGGAGAGAAACCTACCTGATGTATATCTTGTCCAAATCCATATGGTTGTGAATCACAAGCAATAAATGAGTTCATATTGATGATCAATGAGAAAATAGGTCAACGAAGGTGCACCAAAAACAAGGAAATATTTTTAAGAAATAAACTCATGGAACCGATTCCCTGCAACGGCTCCAAAATTTGGTGTGTAATTAAATTACCAAAAATAATTAACCTACTCTCAATTGAATAAAATCATATAGTGGAGAGTAAGGGCATCTCCTTAGGAAATAGGCAAGTTAATTTCTTTCAGATAACACAAACAAATGGGGAGTTTGAAATATTACTAGACTATCGATATATTCTAAAGCAAATCACAAGAATATCAATAAATAGAAAAGAAGATGTTGGAAAAATTACATATGAAAGATCTAACAAAAGCCTTAATTCCACTTTAATTCAATTCAATCAATCACAGATGCAAAGATAACTCGATTATCATAAATAAGCTGGTTATCGTCGTCTAGGATTCTCACTAACAACCAATCTCTCTTTATGTGTTGATAATTGAAATGACGCATTATTAATTATCCTCTAATTAATAGACAACCTAGAGATAGCTCACAAGATTTAATATGCTGACAGTACCAAGAATTAGAGGGACCCAATTCGTAATCAACAAATGCAAACACTGATTAGTTTTTTATTAAATTATCTACTCTCATGACAATCATAAACCTATCAATTTACCATTAATTTAAACCTAACAAATAATTACGGATTTGAAGGTTTAAATGGCTCCAAAGTAAAGAGTTCAATCTAGTAAGAGGTATAAATTATCAACTAAATTGAATACTTGACCTTCCTGAAAAGTAAATAGTAAACAAATACGTACAAATAATTAAGATGAATAAATAATTAGATCTCATGATTATTCTTGAATCAAGGCTTCCTTGTACTTCAATTGGAATAAAAGAACTTAGTACATAGTCATGGAGGAAAAAGAAATTGTCTATAAAATAAACTTAGAACACTAAATGCTCCATGATTGCCGGTCTATCCCATACAAATAGGATTAGGAAACCCACGAATCCTAAATTGTCTCAACTTCCTAATAATAATAAAGCAACTTTAATCTGTTAAGAAAATAAATATTTATAAAATTGAACTCCTAAATTACATTCCCAAAATAATAGGGGATCTTTAAAAGATATGTTGTAGATGGATCACATCTCCTAAAATTCGTCCATCCTATATGACCATGAGGTAGGGTACATGTGGTTCTGATTTTAGCCCATAAAATGCACCAAAATTTCTTTCTTTTCGCCAACTACCTCTCATGAGTCCTAAAAATGATAAATGATCAATAAAACGCTTAATTAGTGCAATGCACATGTCCAAAATCAAAATCAAATATTTCACAAATATCACACATAAATGGACTCTATCACTTAGACAAGGCCAAATAAAATTTGGATCACCAAACTCTAACAATTAAAAACTCATGTTTTCTAAGAGGAGATAAAGAGAAGGCTTGTTCTCCATGTTTTAGTTTTCTTCGCTTGTTTTACTTGAAAATAGGAAAAACGGTTTTTTCTTCTTTTCTAGTTAATGTACAAAAGTTTAGACTTCTTTATAGAAAAAAAGAAAGAATTCTATAAAATGGAAAAGTAAGCATGTTATCGATATTCTTAAAATTGAAAATAGCAAAGTCAAGAGGCCTAAGTGAAGATGAGATTGATTGAGGTATCTTGTTCTAGTCAGATTAAGATAGTCTAGTTGCCCTTTTCTTTTTTTCCTTTCCTTAAAAAACATCAGATCTTATTAACCATGCATTTCCGCCTGGGCAACTGCAAGTGTGTCAAGAAGGGCATATCCAACCCAAACAACCCTCTCATACCAATTACATCCATACTTGGCCAATAGATGAGCCACATTATTAGTCTTTCCAGATGTGTACATAAAGCCCGCACATCCAACAGCAAAAGTAAGCCTCCAATACAATTTACTAAATGTCTCAACGAGGGGAGAAATCATATATTTGTACCACAACTTGCACACTACCATAAGGCAATCAGATTCAACAAGGAATTAATTGATGCCCAACTCATTAGCTATGTGAATATCTTATTCCATAGCCAGGAGCTTAGCATGTTTAGCCTGAGTGCATGGAATCACAGAGCCTGCTAAAGAGCTAACAATCAACCCTTGAAAATTTCTTGTCATCGCCCCAAACCCAGCAGTACCACTTGTTCAGACGCCATCGACATTAACTTCGAAAAAAATCTCCCATTGGTACCTTCCATTGCAATGCGCTATGCAAGTTTGTTCCACATCCAAGGCTTTTTGCCATGCAAACCCCATGAAACTCTAATAAATTTCATGTAGTTTCCAACATCATCTCAATATTGAGCTCCAACCCCTGAAATATGCTTTTATTTCTCTCAAACCCATGTCCCTCACATAAGCATTACATTAAACAAAGTCTCCTCCTCCCACCCCAATCCAACGGTTGGGTCAACAATAAATTAGCCAGAAACTCATTGAATTTAACATTAGCAGCCTTCTATATCCTTTTTGGAAAATTACATACCAAGAAAAAATGTCATTATGTCTTCATAGACCTAATGTGGGCTTTATATGTCATTATGTCTTCATCCTGACTAAGAGGGATGAAGGGCTTGATATTCTCACTACTTGTACAACTCATCCTCACCATTCCACTACTCAAGGCAGATACCTAAGAAAAAGGTAATGTTGTGTAAGTGAAAAATATTATACATTATTACCAATGGAATACCATTTCTTAAAAAATGATCAAGCCCTAATTCTTCTAAAGAGGCAATAGCACCGCAAGATAGAGCATATATGGCCAAAATTGAAGCCTACCTTTTCACATTGAATTGCAAGGCATAGATTTGTATTGGTTTTTTCACCACCATTGTCAGATATGAGSTGAAGGTACAAAATAGTGGGAGTATATAACATTTTATGATGTACAGAACCTTGGATCAATGAAATTCATGGTCTTACAAACTCAAAAAAATAAAGAGTTGTTTAGTGTAGGAACGTATTTTGGTTGAAGGGATTTCAAATGAAATCTTTGGCTTGAACTCCAAATGTGTGTAAGAAGAGGTTATGCACAAGCCCTAGCCGAGTATGCGAATTGTCACTCCTGCTATGGGGTGAAAAACAACTATAAATCTAAGTAGCCGTTTCATATTCCTTATTAGATTAATTCAAGATTAAGTCATTTCTAGATACATACATTATTTAACTTCACRCTTATTTAAATTTAATTATATTATACTTTAGAATGGCCTATCAAAAATTAACTCATTAGTACATTTACAAAAATTAGTCAAATTTGCACCCCAGAAATTAGACGGATTCTATGAAATGTCTAATATGCCCTTTGGGTTTATTGTGATTCCAAAAATTAAATATGCCTTTTAATTTTATAAAAATTCCATTTGACCATATTGCTAATTTATTATATTTGAATAACTTAGACAGATTTTAAGAAAAGTCCTAATATTCTCTTTAATTTATGTGAAGTCAAAAATTAGATATGCCCTTTAATTTTAGGAAAGGTCTAATTTTTATCATATTGCACCGCAATTGATAAAACATTGAGGTAATGCGTATATATGCCTTTGGTTTGCAATGTTTGTATATAATGGACATTATAGACAAAGGACATTATAATCGTTGTACACGATAGACCTTATACACATTAGGAATATTATGTGTACATTATAAATATTATGTATTTTACTTTTTTGATCCTTATATATTAAAGACATTATATACATTGTAGAACTTCTATCTCACACATTAGAGACATCATAGATGTTTGACATTATATAAATTATATAAATAGTATACATATAAATTTTGTTTGTGTGTGTGTCATGTCATACATTATAGGTACATATAATTACCACTTCTTATTGTGTTTTTGTGCTTGTGTATAACAACATACATTATAGGTAAATTAGGTATATTATAGGTAGCATTTAGAGATATTAGGTAGACATTACCGGTATTATTAACATTATATATATGTAAATTAGATGCACGTTAACGACATTATTAACATTATACATATAAATTATATATGCATTTAGAGACACATAGACATTATTAAACATTAATTCATTAATATAATCGATTAAGTAGCTACATACTTACAACATATAAATGAAAATTGTAAACAAAAAAAGACCAATATATATAATCTCAAAATAATTACATTTTATTTTAAGTTATTATTAAATTACATACACTTTTGACAAATTTTCCATGTATATCTTTTTATTGATTTTTTATTTAATAAAATATGAGTAAAAGACTAACATAGCACTGATCTAATTAGTTGGCAAAACTTTTAACTTAATTATAAAAAACAAAGATTATCGGTTACCTAAATTGTTATTCAAATTTTCAAGTTCTACCACATAAATTTTTTATCGTTATTTAAAAATTTTCTCAATCCTTAAGTTAAGCCTAATTGATAGCTATCATTAAATCACCTAGGTTATTACATTATAGAAGGATCCCCAAGTAGCTTTATCCCATCTTTTTTCTCTTCCCACGGCTTCTCTCGTCTGCCTCTCATCCTACGATTCCTCTTCTTCTACCTCTCTTCTGTCTCTCCACTCTTTTCGTACTTATCTAATAGTGTTTGATTCATCATTCCTTGTTCAATAGCCTCTTATTATTTTCTTCAAACTCACACCTAGTACGTTGGAACACATTCGAAGAGAGAAATCTAAGAAGTTGAACAGAGAAAGAGAAGAGCACCCTTAAGTAATATTCAGGATTTCAATAGATCATCATAACAGAGCAATGATTCTGAGAGTCCAGAAGCATATTTATAGTTTGAAGATCCGAACCAGATTGTTAATGAAGAGATTTCTAAAAATGGTGAACAGTGTAAGTATACATACTCATACATTCTTCTCGACTATAGCTCATGGATCAATTTTGTACTACCAATAAACCTTTGATTTGGCTGATTAATATGTTTGCAGTAGGATCTCAACAATCAAGAAATACAAGAAAACCTACTAAACTTGCAGATGTTTGGAATATATGCCTAGCAAAAGAGATTGAAGTAGAGTTTAACATGTTTAATCAATGTATCGTCAATGGAGAACTGGAATATTTTTGCGGGACTTTAGCAAGAAGTCTAGATCTAACACCACTCGAGTATGATGACAAGAGGTGCATTCTAGCAATATTCAAGGATGAAATATGGAGTCGTCAAATCAAAATTTAAATTGAAAGCAAGTTAGAAGTCATGGGTGCTTYACCAAGTGGGAAAATATTTGAAAGAATTCAAGCACACTCTATTCAATGACAATTTCTCACAATTTATCAAAATTAAATGCCAATGTTGATCCAAAGACAAAATGAGATCAGTGGCGCAAGCTTCCAGAGAGATGGTATTCTCTAAAGTGGCAAGTATAGTTTCTATAATCAATGGTTCACTATGAAATTGAGCATTTATATATGATATATAGTTAAATACCATATCCTACTTCGTAGTTGTGCATGAGAAGTACACATTTTCTAAGTGTTATAGCAAAAATCAAAAAATGGACAGAATGCAAGAGCTCAAATGAAGATGCCATATACATCTTGAACCATTTCATTGTCTCCAAGGACAAAGCTGGAGGTAATTTATCGTTGAATTTCAAACATTTCTTTGAGCTACACATAATATTAAGAATGTTTTTGATTTGTAGGTTAAAAAGGATGGAAAACGTCATAGTAGAGCACAGATATATGTGGACTAGCAAAAACACAAGGATGACATGCCAGTTAATGAATAGACTGGGACACTACAGGTAAAAACTACATTCTTCGTGCCTTATGGTCATATCTCGTAGTCGACTATACCACTTGACTATCAATCTTTTATCCATGTAGAACAAAATATAATAAATTCTAGATGAAAGAATTCATGCAAGTCAGTCTTTGCAAGAGTCTCATGGCATTCTTTTATCTATGTAGAACAAAATATAATAAATTCTAGATGAAAGAATTCATGCAAGTCAGTCTTTGCAAGAGTCTCATGGCATTTCACCTTCAGAAGGCGATGCCCTATATCATATGATTGATTCGGAAAAGAACGGCCGTGTGTGTGGAATAGGTTTTGGAGTAACCCCGGAAATGTTTTCAACTTCAAATCTAGGAGTTTTAAAGGAAAATGAACAAGTGAAAAAAAAGAACAAGGACCTTGAAGAAAAGGTTCTGGGATTGTTTGAAATAAATCRTTGCATTGCGTAATATAGTTCTAAAACATGTGAGTTTGAACTTAAATTTGGTCATTTCTAGTGCAGTAAGAAGCACATAATCTAGTCCTTTAAATTGTCTATAAAAATTTGTTATCCATTACATAAAAGTAGTGTTTGTGCTGAATATTAATATTTCACAAAAATTCATTTGTAGGATGCAGCACGTAGAAGTAGTCTTGATTCAAGTATGACCAGTGATAATAAAAATCAAACTATAGAAGGAGGCTAGTCAAATACCATAGTCGAGTATCATAATCGACTACGACTGTTGATGTCAATTTTGATTTTAATTCTATAGTCGATTATTTTATTTAGCTATGCATTTAATTTACCTTTTTTTATTACAGATGATGACCATTCTACTTTTTAGATTGGTGGTTGCTGCTTCTAGATTAGGATAAATTGTAATGGAGCTAAAGGGATTTCCCAATTTAATGTGTAGAAAATTAATTTAATTTCAATTTAATAGTGTAATTTTTTAAAAAAATCAGAACTATTTCAAAATAATGCCAAATTATTGTAATATTTTTTAAATTATGATTATATCTCGATGTTTACAAATTGTAATAAATAAACAAATATGCTGTGATAGTAATCATATTGTGACCTTTCACAAATGTTGGGAAATATCTAATTATACGACTTTGAACAATGTATTGCAAACATAGAAATAAAATCATATGACAAAGTTTATAAATGTTGTTTTATATATTTCTACCAATATTTACAAAATGTCGATAGAAGTATTCCCCACGTTTACAAAAGTAGCAATAATGTATATTGTATGATTATTCCAAACATCATTTCAATTTTATTTGTACGACTTATATAAACATCATAATATGTTTTCTCCGCGACTATTAGAAATGTCACCACAAACATCATCACAATATATCATAAAATGACTGTAAACAAATGTCGCTTACTTAATACATCTTGATGTTTTTCAAATGTCGGGACAATAACTAAATTCCAATATTTGTAAAATATCGGGTACCGCACTTATTACAACATTTATAACTATCGTAGAAATTTAAATTGTCCCGCAAGTTACATCATTATAACATACACATAAGTGTCAATATAGCACCCTCTTATAACATTTGCAACTATCGGTTAAAAATCCTTGTGTTGACATTTGCAAACATAGTCAGAGCTTATAAACAAACGTTGTCATAGGTTTAATATATGGACATTTACAAATGTCGTCGCAAATGCCATGTCTTGCAACGCAACTACATGTCATCAAAGACCTGGAATAAATGTCGCCATAGCAGCATACCACGTTTGTTGTTGGAGAAACCTAAAATAACTGTGGTTATTATCACTTTTGTCCGACATTTGCAAAAAACATCCCAGTAGCCCCAAGACAACGTTCTTAGGACTTTTTGCGACATATGTCATACCATCGTGATAGACCTTTTTAAATATAGTGACAAGAAAAATATTGAGATTTTTTTATAATTTACTGATTGTCCAGAGGCCAATTCATACGTAACTAAGATGTCGTGGACAGCTTGAGAATTTTGCATGGCAGCATGTAGAAGTAACAAGGCTATCATCAACAAACATTAACTGAGTGATCTCAGGCAATTGTCTCCCCATTTTCATCCAACATTTGTCAGTCACTTCCTTCCTAATCAATGCCGAAATACTCTCAGTATATAGGATGAACAGGAAAGGCGATAAAAGATCCCCTTGCTTGATGGCCTGAAGGGGTCTAAAATAATCAGTCAGTTCTCCGTTCACCAGATAGTCCCGTGCATCCGATCATGTAATTTGCTAATATCAAGTTTGATTGCCATATGGGGTCTCCGTCCTTGCCTTTTTCTAGATCTAGTGAAAATTTTCAGAAGCTATGATGACAGTATTTGTAATTAATCTATCCTTTATGAACTTATTTTGTGATTCATCAATCAAGTGAGGTAACATCATCCGTAATCTATTCACTATTGCTTTGGCCATCACCTTGTATAGAATGTAACAAAGACTAATATTCGAGCAATACTAAGCCATCTTTTTAGGATTCAGGTATTAATACCAGAAATATCTTATTAATCTCACCCATAAAGTGAATGCCATTTAGTATATCCATAGCCATCTTTATAACATCCCTCCCAACAATATCTCAATACCTCTGATAGAACGCAATATGTAGGTCATCAGGCACCTAGGCCTTTGTCGGATGCATATCCATGATTGCCCATCAGACCTCATCAGGGTGTGTAATCTCTCCCCAAATAATCAGTTTGTTGCCCTATAAGCTTGGATCTCGCTATGGGACCTAAAACATCCTCCAACTTCACAATCCTTGGGTTGGTAGAGAATAAATCCTCAAAGTACCCAACCACTACTTCGTGTATTTTCATAACTATTAGATCACTGGGGGTTATGACATGGTTACCTAAGAAAAAAKCTACAAAAACTACAAAAGCTTAAATGAAACAGATGACCATTTTGGACTCCATAGTAAAATCCCTAAAATTCAATGCACTACTAGTCAAGATACCATTCAAATCCAAGAGATGTTCCGAAATCCTAAAAAATGGCTACGATTTGGATAGACTTCAAAATTCCTGGTAAGTCAAGATACTACAAGAACTTTTTCTCAAAAATCCATTCCAAATACCCAAACTGTACAAGCCCAAACTTGTACTGTAAAACCATTTACTCAAAATGTGATTACAATTGAAAATCAATTTTATGAAGGCAATCCATTTAACACCTTACAAAAATGCTTTGAAAAAATATTTTTCTACAAACGACTGCCCCCCTTAGAATCCCCTTTGTTTTACCAAAGCATTTTAAAAATTAAATCTCTTGTAATAAAAYATTTCTTTCTTGATGAATCACATACATATCCAGCTTACTCTACAAAATCCTTAAAGTTATTGCTCCAAGTGACTGTGAGCATGACATTAATTTCTCTCTTTATCTCCCTAAAGAATTTCGAGATGAAGATTTTTTTTACATTTCTATTACACATTGGGTTTACTAGCAAGCCTGGTATGATTCCTTATAGATTTAAATCCAAATTTCATCACACATGGTTATTCTACTTTGATCAAAAAGTGCGTAAGGCTACAAAATTTCCATGTTGGATTTCTCTATGGTGGGACCATTTTAGTACAAATCAAGAATTTCTTAATTTGAAGCCCCGATTACTAAATTCCTTCCAACTCTTCAAAAGCCAATAGAAACCTCTCCCATAGGAAAGATTCTTCAATCCCCTCAAGTTTATTTCAGATAAAGTTTACCTACCATGGGTTTTATCCTGGTATGTTGAATATTCTGAACACACGATTCCTATCATTCGGAGATGATATCAAATAAAATGGTGGAGTAAATTCAAAATTCCTCAAAGCTTATATGCATAGAAAATTTCCAAATAAATACAAATACAAAACAGAACTATCACAAAATCTATGCCAATTATAACAAGAGAACAATCCCAATTTCTCAACGAAAAATCCCAACTAGCTGCATCTAACACACCCAGATTAGAAATTGTGCTAATCCAAAAATGTTACTAAATTTACTCACTCTTATATTGGAAAAACTTTAGAAAGCAAAAATTTGAATATTTTTAATGCAAAATGTTTATAAAAATTTCAGCAGAATTTCCTTTGAAATATCAATATTTACTCCCCGTATACAATCAGAAAATTTTCCAAACATTTTCAATACGCACATATATAATGTGTTCAAAACCCAACAAACATCCAATATTAAAATAACTTCCATTCCAATAATCTTTTACCAACTTAACATTTACATAATTGAAATTCAATGGAAACTTGAAAGAATTTAATGCGAGACTAGATAAATCAATATAATCGAAAACAATACATAACAATTTCTCTATTCAACCATTTTCCTTATTCATTAAAATTTATTTAAAACACTGCTTCAGGGGTATCAAAGCTTTGCAAAAAATGACCTCCACGCATCATCTGGCTACACATCACCTGAAATGCAAAATTAAGGAAATGGAATGAGCTGTAATGCTCAATAAACAAATCTCATACATGAATGTATGTAAAATGTACTATATGTCATAAATTTTAAAATTTCATTTCCTCAATAAAAACCTTCTAAACATTTTCATTTSATAAACTTTCCCATAAAACTTTCATTTCAAAATGTAATATTTTTTCAAACCTTTCTTCATTAAAATTGTGAGCTCACTTGGTGTAACGCCTAGCCATTAAGCTTGTAATTGGCCATTATTCTTTGAAACCCGATCATATTTTCTACCGGTAGAACCACAAAGCGGTTAACATTACTTTAACTTTTTCTTTCACTTTTTCATCTCATAAGAGCTGAACATTCCTTACTTTCCTACCTACCAAAGGGTTAGATCAGGTGCGTCGATCCCCCACCGCCCATTTCCCACTAACATCTTTCATGGCTATGTTTGCACCTGCTTCCAAAATCTTAACGTTTTGTGAAAATAATTCATTTATAAAATTTTATTTCTTTTCAAATTTTMTTTCCTAAAATATTTGCTTCTAAATGCACGAATGACTCATGTCAAGAATGATGTAGAATATTATAACTATGTGCYTATGACATGAACTAATAAATCCGTATTTAAACACCATTCAACATGTTAACATTAGGAAACATATTACATGAAATAATCTAATATAATCATAACATATTACACAACACAGTCCAATATAACTACAACCACATTACTCAATATAATCCAATATAATCACAACATATTACATAAATGGGATAAAATTGATGAGTATGAGAATTTACTTACCTAAACTCCTTAACGTTAAAATTTTACTTTAAATTTCAAAGCGGAGTCACTTAATCGCTCCAAATGTTAACGTGCTTGAAATCGCCTAATTATTATTCCCAAAAAAAATTCATTTAACATAAACGTTCATCATTAAAACATTACACTTTATCCTACAATGTCATTTATCCCTATTAATCTGTATCTACATTTCGAAATTAACCACAATAACATTCCGAACGCATAAATTATTTCATGTTTGTAAACCTCCGTTAACAAAGACAGTGTTAATTATAATCACTATATATTGCTAAAATACTATCCTCATTTTAATTTAAATACAATATTAAATTACGTATATACATAATCTATACAGATTTAAATATGATATTAAATCATGTACAAACATAAAATTGCTTTTTATATGATTATCTTTTTCAAATACAATCATATAATTCATTTAATTAATTTAACAAAACTGAGGCTTCACCTTAATCGATGTTAACAGAAAAGCACACAGCAAACTTTTCCCGTCCGGTCGGTGACGACGAACTCCGACGATCCATTTTCCGGTCAATTTCCAGCAACGAATTCCGACCAATAAGAACCAAACGGTGAAAAGGTCTAGTTTGGGACTGATCTAGTCTGGTGGAGAACAGTTCGCGCGACGACTAGAGGGGCCTTGATCCGTGGAACACGCGAGCACCGTCGACTGGATCTGGTGCGAATGGTGGGTGGCGAGCAGCAGCAATCCAACAGCTTTGGCCATGCGTGCAGAACTTAGCCTGGCACTGTGGTTCCACTAGTAGAGAGCCAGCGACAGCAATTAGGATAGTCTCAGTAGCAACCTGCGCCCTGCTCGCTGTCCAGTCGAACAAATCTGACCGACGAGATCTGAACAGACGAGGTGAGCAGATTAGAGAAGGCAATTGCGCAGTGGGGCGGCTGGCTGAGTCGCGAGGTTCTTCGAGTAGCCGACACTGGTTTACGGGTGACGAGCAAATGGCGAAGGTGGTGCTGCGACGGCAGGGCTTGGCACGGCGTCGGCTGCAGGAGGAAAAGGAGAAAAGAAGAGGGTGAGAAGGGAGGAAGAAGGTGGTGGTGGCAGCGACAGTGAGAGAGGTTGGTGGCGGTGGCGCCAATAAGAGAGGAAGAAGAAGATGAATGCTAAGTCTTTTAATTAATTTTCTTTTTTAAGTTTTTTTTTTCACATATAGACCCTAATCAAAATTCTTTTTGGCCTCCTCATCCCATAACTAACCCAGCCTAATAAATTTAAATGYTACGGACTTTCTTTTCGGTCATAATTAGTATTAAATTAGCTTTTAATTTTCAAATAAGGAATGAATGGGTTCTAACAAGTCGAGCCTACATTAACTAACTAAAAAAAATTCTAATTCAATTAACACGATAATTTCATAATTAAATAAACGTACTCTTACGTAAATGTATAATTAAACAACAGTTACATAGAAAATTAATCAAAACCCTAATTGGTATACAAAATTCATACGATCATACAAAATTCATAAAAATAAAAAAAAATATCTTACGTGTTACTCTGCAACGTTAGCTGCAACAAAAAATTATGCTAGAAATACAATAAATCCTATTGAAGTTACACCTGGCCCGTTCTCTTTAAAAACAGCTTCATTCTTCGAATTAGCTACTCCAAGCATCTATGATGAAGAAGAATCCCATAAAGGTTAGTATGAATTTATAAATATTAAAAGAATTGAAAAATATTCCTGTATGTGAGAGAGAGAAACAACTTGAGTTGGATTCTGACTATTTTTTGTATTTATGTTCCCCTTGGGCAGATTAATAGATCAAAATGTTATGATATGTATGTCTGGTATAGACGATATAAGCATGGCGCAAGTCAAGTTCAGAGGATGCATGACAAATGAAATCATAGCTTAGAGAAGCCATAGAACTTAGAGCCAACAATATGTACTTTAAAAGTTTTACTGAGGAAAAATATGACTATAATAAACATTTATTAGTTTCTTGTTTTTTTCAAATGAAAAAATTTAATAAAATTTGAACAACTAAACTAAAAGGATAAAAAGGTAATTCAATTTACTATTTCTGATTAAATGATGAAATATTCCATAAAATGACATTAAGTTGGACTTTGACCAACGTAAACGGAATAAGTCATTTGACTTGCATGAATATAATATTACTTGAGCTGAGTCTAAGCCTATGAGAGACCCTCAATAAAAATTGAATCCAACCATGAAAGAAATCATTATGAAGGAGATTTTGAAATTGTTAGAATTGGGGATAATATACCCCATATCTGATTGATAATGGGTGAGTCTTGCGTAAGTTTCCCTTAAAAAGAGTGACTTTTAATTGGTAAAAATGGAGAGAGATGAATTGGTTCCTATAAGGTTGAAAACCGGTTAGAGAATGTGTATAGACTTTTAGAAATTGAATGTAGCACACAAGGAAAGACTAGTTTCCCCTTCATTTTATTGACCAAATGTTAGAGAGATTGGCAAAAGTCTTTTTCTTGCCTTTGGGTGGTTATTTTGAATATCATCAATAGTTGTTAGCCCAGGAAGATCAGAAAAAAATCACTTTTACTTTCCCTTTGAAACTTTGGCATATCATTGCATGCCTTTTAGTTTATGTAATACACTTGATATGTTTCAATGATGCATGATATGTTTCTTTTTTTTTTTTTTGACTTGATTGAAAAATGCATTAATATATTTATGCATGACTTTACTGTTTATGGAAATTCTTCCAGCCAATGTTCAGATAATTTGTCAAAAATTTGAAACAATGCATTGACATAATCTTATTATTCACTGAGAAAAATATCATTTATGATTGCAGATGGCATAGTTTTGAGATATATAGTGTTCGTTCGGGGTATTAAGGTAGACAAGCCCGATTTATTAATTGCTCAAATGCCATATTCTACCTAAGTGAAAGAGATTGGTAGTTTCCTTGGCGCTACAAGGTTTTATCGGCAATTCATCAATAATCTTCAAAGATTGCACAACCTTTGACAAGGTTATTACAACAAGAGGGTTTCTTTTAATTTTGGAGAGAGGTCCAGTAACACAATTGACGTGTTAAAGTTCAAACTTGCTTCATAATCCATTATTCAACCTCCCAACTGGAAAATATCTTTTGAGCTAATGTGTAATGTCAAGGACTATGCAATAAGGGAGGTTTTGGAGCAAAKGATTGAAAAGAATAGCCATGTAACCTATTATGCTTCAAGAACCTTAAATTATGCTAAATTCAACTACACGACCAATAAAAAGGAGCTTCTAGCTATTGATTATGCATTTGAAAATTATTTGTCTTCTCTATTAGGGCCTACAATTATTGTAATTATGATCATACAGGCCTTAAATACCTCTTGGCAAAGAAAAGTCCAAACTAAGACTCATCCGATAGATCCTTCTAGTTCAAGAATTGAACTTCAGATCAAGGATTGCAAGGGCCTTGAGAATGCATGGTTGATCACTTGAGTAGGCTTATACACAAGGAAAAATCACTACCTATCTCTTAAAAATTCCTCAATGAGCAAGTGTTAGCCTTRCAAGGTAAGAAAGGTAAGGAACCTTGGTTTGTTGATATGGTTAATTTCCTAGCCTCTGGAGTTCTACCACATGATCATTACAAAGGAAATAAGATTGGAAGTGACACTAGGCATTATGTATGGGATGAGTACTACTTTTGCAAAATGGGTTCGAATCAAGTATGTTGCCGATGCCTAATGATGATATTTATTCCATACTTACCCATTGTTATAGCTATGCATGTGGTTGTCATTTTGAGCGAAAAAGAACTATTAGGAAAATCTTGGATTCTAGATTTTATTAGGTCACATTGTTTAACCAATTTTATAGACTGTGAAAAATGTCAAAGGGATGGTAATCTATCACTTAGAAATGAAATGCCTCATACACCTATCCTAATTTGTGGTTTTATTTTATGTATGAGGTATGGATTTTATGTGACATTTTGCTACCTCTTTTAGTAACAAACATATCTTGGTTGTGGATTATGTATCAAAGCAAATAGAAGCAAAATCTACCCATATTAATAATGCTAAAGTTATTGTAGGTTTTCTTAAATCTGACATCTTTAGTAGGTTTGAGATACYTCGGGTAATTACTAGTGATCAAGGGTCACACTTTTGCAGCTGCACGATGGAGGTACTAATGAAGAAATATAGAGTTCACCATCGTATAGCTACTACCTATCATTCACAAATAAAATGACCAAGCCAAAGTTTCCAATCGAGAGATAAAGAATATCTTCCAGAAAGCAATTAATCCAACCTACAAAGATTGGAGTTTGCTTCATGCTCTTTGGGCATACCCAACATCCTAAAAAAAAACCCAATGAAATGTTATCATATGGATTAGTTTTTTAGTAGGTTGTGTCATTTACCTATTGAGATTAAACTTATGCCTTTTAGGCAATAAAACTGTGTAATTTAGATGCCAAAGAAGTTGGGAGTGAGAGGATCCATGAACTAAAAGAAATTCAATTTGAGGCATATAAAGAAATGACCAAATTTATACATGATAAGCACTTGTGTCACAAGCAACTTCGGGTAGGCCAAAAAGTACTTCTATTCAACTCAAGGTTAAAATTCATGCCTGGTAAGTCGAAGTCTCAATGTATTGGACCATTTGAAGTGCTAAATATTTCTCCTCATAACATAATTGAAGTTCAAGATTTGGATACCTAGAAAACTTTCAAGGATAATGGTTCATATGGGTGAAAATCCATTGTTTATGTATGTGATTATTGACTTATTCTTACCCTCTTTTAATTGTTGAAAGCCCTTATTTATTTCATTTTATCCCAAACATTGCTTAAATCTAATAAAGTAATTTCATGAGTGCTAAAGTGTTAATTCTATAGGTTTTTATTGATTAAAAATGCTTTATTTTGTATCAATTGGAAATTAAATGTAACTTGAGGATTGTGAAGGAAATCTTTGACTTTGTTGGCAGCTATATTGGGGGGCAAAATTGGGCATTTGAAGGAAATCATTGACTTGAGCATTGTCGGCAATGTTGGCAGCTGTATTGAGGAGCAAAATTAGCTGGAAAAATGAAAGCAAGAGCCAATGAGGCGCTACCATGTGGAATCTAGTATCTTAAAAGTCAAACAAAAAACATAAAGTGGAATACAAGTGGACAAGTGGATCCTAGAAGGGCCAATAAGAAGCTGCCATGTGGATTCCACTAGCAAAAAGCAAAAACACATAGTGAAATTTTGTCCAATGGAATTTTGACAAGTGTTTGCCCACTTAACTAAAGCTTCAATTGGAAGCTTTAGAAAAGAAGAGATTCGAGGATATAAGGAGGAAAAGAACATTGTCAGAAAATCAAGAAAGAAGCAACGAGAGAACACACAAAGCTAAGGAGAAAAGTTGCAGAGAAGAAGAGAAGGGGAGAAAGGAAGCACAAGAGGAAGAAGCCTGGAACAAAGAAGGAGGATGAAGAGCCCAAGAGGATCTTCACCAAATAAGCTTCATTGATTCATCTTTAGGCTTTATTTCTCCACCTACTTATCATTTTAAGATGTTAAATATTATGTCTATATATTATTTAGCATTTAAAAACAAGAACAGAACTTGTGTAATTAGGTTTTGGATGAACCTTTATGCCTAAGGATTAATTGAATGTTATATGCATAGTTACTCATTTTCATGCTTCATTCGAAGCTTTACTATAAAATTGATTCTTGGACAGCATTGGCAGCTGAAGTGGCTTCACTGAAGAACACCCTCCAAATTATGAATTAGGCGATGCTGCAACAGCTTAGGATATCTTGTGTTTATTATGGTGAGGAGCATATATATGTCAATTGTCCATCAAATTCRAAATCAATATATCATATTGGGAACTGGTATAATCCATAATCTAACACCTATAACATTGATTGGGAGTAACAATCAAACTACTCATGGCTCAACCAATGGTCACAAACTTAAACCTTTTCTTGAGAACATAACATGTCTAAGTTCGAGGTAGTATGCTTGGTTCTGTTGGAGTACCTTTTGGATTGAACAATGAGAGTGTCTAGACAAAGATTTTAAAGAACGCAACTTGTTGGGAGGCAATCCACTGGTACATTCTTGTATTTTATGTTTTAATTTCATACTTATTTTCTTTCTTTCTTTTTAATAGTTTATTTCCTTAAGCTTTTTGGCAAAATTTCGCAGGTATGATTCTCCAAGCTAAGGTAACTGACATGCATATTGCTTGCCCCATGTAGCCTAGACATGCATATTGCTTGTAGTCCATTGATTATTGATTGTTTATTGCGTATGGTTATTATTTATGTCTTTGTCAATAACTAATATGCATTCTTCACTGGGCTCACCCTTCAAGTAGGACTATCGCTAACTCTACTGGTGCTACTCCTGTAAACTCCATAACTGGCCCCCTTCATCTTCTGACCCTTCTATGACACATCTTCAGTAGGTAGCTCAGTAACAGGAAGATATGCATCATCGCCTTCGCTAGCACTATCTATCCTCACCTGGAGCAACATGAAGGATTTCCTCTATCTTCCTCTTAACCTCCACCCTATGATAGTATCTCTTGTCTTACTATTTTTCTTTTGTTCTATAGAAATTAGTGTTTTGGATTTTGCTTTGTGACTTTTATTTGTGGTTGATTTTACTTTCCTCTACTTTGTGTTCCATTGGGGACAATGAAATATTTACATGTGGAGAGGTGTTTTGTATTTTGATAGTTCTAGTTTTTATAATTTGTGCTAGTTGTGTATTTTTATTTGGAAAAAAACGAAAAGAGAAAGATTTTTGTTTTCTTTTCTTTCTTTTTGAGTTAAGTTGTTTTAGGGTACCAAAACATTCRCTTCACATATATACTATTTGTTGGGCTTATATACCTAATATAGCACATGTATGAGTATTGGTTTCGAGTATAAATAATTGTTATTCCCCCAAGTGATGAATCTACAATATTCATATGTAATAATGATCATTATTTTCAATGATACAATTTTGTAACTAGATATGATATACTGTTGTTAGATGTATTTTTTTATTTATAGAATAACATTTTGTCATTAATAACATTGTCAAATAATTCTGAATTTTTATTTACTTAGAGGGAAGGATTAGAGCGATAACTTTTTGTATTTTAGTCATGGAGGAGAAACGTAATTAAGAAATTTATAGTTGACTCGGAAGCTATTTCGTAGCCACTAACTAAGTCAATTATATAGTGACAAACTATTTCACGGCAAAAATTACTATTTTAGTGATGAAAGTTTTCATTCAGCTGTAAATAATTTGATTTTTTTTTTTTTACTATGAACAAATAATTATCATGAACAAAATATACTTTTATGGACAAAATGTTTTAGTAGTAGTAAAATTGTAATTAATAAAATTGACAAGTTATAATAGGGACAATATGTAATGCAAAAAAAAACATTTGTAAAACGCTGCCAATTTATAAGCTTTATATAGACTKTATATGACATTTACATATGATCATGGTACCAAATTATAGACTCTTTAGTAACTATGCTTTATTGAGTTGAAGGACATTAACTATAATTTACCTTTAATTATTATTCCCTTCGATCATTTTTATCTGTCGTTTAAATTTGTTTCACAAATATTAAGAAACCTACTAGTAAATAGACTAAATTATCATTTTTTATTACTCATCTTTTACAATACTTAATAAATGAGTTTGAATCTTTCTATAGATTCATATAATGTTATAATTTTACGTTTTCTTATCTTAAACTATGCATCACTCAAGTTTTGAGTAAGACTTTTAATTGAAAATATTAATAGACAATAATATAATCATGATTGAAATAATGAAAAAATAAGGATAAAAATAAAAATAAGTATAAATAAATATTTTCTTGACTTTATAAGATGACAAATATTTACAAATAAAAACATTAAAAGACAAATAAGAAAAGAACAAAGGGAGTAGGTATTCCTTGATTCTGACTAAGTTTTCTATTGACACAGAATGGATGATCCACAATGTTGAGGATCAATTGGTGAAGAGGGACAAAAGTAGAATTTTACAAGTTTAACTATCAATATTAATATTACGGTAGGATGCATTATTGAACCCTTCAAATAAGTAGTTTTTTATTGTCAAAAAATTTAGCTTAATTTAGGAGAAATTGCTTGAAGTAGGAGGATGTGAAATTAAAATTCACATTTATTTTTCTCCCTCATTAAAAAATTCTTCTCAAATTATTTTATTTTATTTTATTCTTTTTTATGTAAAACTCTTCTCAAATTATGAGCCAAAGGAAATGACATTTTAAATTAATAAGCTTACTCTTTCCTTCCCTTGTCTTTCTCCTTTTTTCCCTCCCTCCCCTCACAAAGCGAACAAACTTCCGCTAGCCATTACAGCCTTAACCTCCGCCGCCGCCGCCGCCGCCGCCGCCGCACAGACTGTCATTGCCCTCCGCCCCTCTTCTACCCCCGGCTTTTTTTTTCCTTCACGCGTAACTGCTGCTGATTCTTTCTTGTCTCTCTGCTCTTCTCCCACCTCCATCATTGCTTTGCTTCCTCTATTTATTTCTTCTCTCTTCAACCTATCTTTGTTCAAATAATAGTTTCAAGCAGCCAAAAACACTCCACATTACTTCAATGGRGTCTTTTGTCGGCTTCAGGGAACCACCAACGGAGGAAGCTGTCTTTGACCAATCGCAGAGCTTCAAATTGGTCCCATGGATAAGCTGGGATGAGTGGGACTTTGTGAGAGACTCTCTCTTTTCTTCTTCCCCACAGTCCGTAGCTTCAGCTCTCCAACGGGTAATTTAACAAGTACAAAAATCTTTGTTCTTTGTTTCTCCTCCGAAGCATTTATGAACGTATTTTTTATGCATGAAAAATTGTTGGGGCTTTTCCAGATAGCCACCTGGAAGGGCAGAGGATGCTTGCCAGTAGTGATTGAAGTAACAGCTGCAATTATAGGAATTCAGCAGAAAGATCCTTTTTTTAGGTAACCTTCTATTAATAGGTTTTTGTATTAGTTTGTAGTACTCATATTTGACTTTTATCGTTTTCATTATAGGGATGACTTTACTGATAGAACTGTGGAGTCGGAGGAAATGCTAGCCATGCTATATTGTATGGCAATCACGAGGTAATTTTATCTGTTTAATGAATCATTTTTTTTATTCACTTTTACATATTGTCATCTAAACATACCCAGTATTCTTGAAAATTTGTCATCTAGAGAGAAACAAGCGAACCCTGGAATAAGTAGAGAACTCAGAAGTGTAGAATGGAGCAAATCCAGTATGTGAGATTCCTCAGGGTGTGAGTTTCAAAAGGCATTAGGTGTAGGAATCCTTCTTCCTGCCTAAGGTTAAAAACCAGTGGAATGCAAATGAAATGAGTTAATGGTTATGGAAAGGAAAACCAAAAAGAAAAAGAAAATGATAGTTGGTAGTTACATTAGTGCACTTATGTATATTTGTTTTTCTTTTTCTGCATGAAATAAAACTTTTGGCTTGAAAGGCTCCTACTCCTACTGTTTTAGGGTCTGCATATGGGAAGAGCTAAGAGAAAATAGTTGGAATAGAACATTAAGGATAAAATTACAAGACGAACTTGGATAAAGAGTAGATTTGAATTTTCTAGATTTCAACATGGTTTGACTTGAATAGCTGAGCTATATCTTTTGCAAGTCCTATGGAGGTCTTATCGATCTGTGTTCCGTTTTCCCCCTTGACTACTCCTATTTTAAGTTGTATGACATGTATGAACATGAGATTATCTTAAATTATATGTTTTTTTATAACTATGGAACTGTATGTGCATCTCATTTCTAATGTTTCACTAAGGAACTTTCCCAACATCAGTGTAGCTTTTAGGTGGACAGCAACTACAGAATGTATGAAGGGGTTGGCTCATGAGATGCTGTTTCTTGCTGAAGATTGTTGGTAGAATGTAAATTGTTGGACTGGGTTATAATAATTATTCTTTTTAGGTAGGAGAAAATAGAACATGAGAAAAAATATACGAGACACTAAGATACAAACAGAGAGCGAGAGAGAGAGAGAGAGAGGATTCAGCATCTAAAGATGGTTAGAGAAGAATCTATTACAATGGACCAATGATTTGCCTTTAATCTTAGGTCAACAGTAAAGTGTTCAAAATTTCTTCAGGGGTTTTCTGTAGCTTCAATTCTGAATTTCGTCCTTCAATTTTCTTTGTTTTCATTAGCTGTTATTTCTGCATCAAAGCTTTTATTCTGTTCCCATTAGTTCTTCTCTTTGGTGCTCAGCGTCTTAACAGTACTTAAAGGATTTCATTTTACTTTTAATCTATACTCTACTTTTATTTTCATTGGCTGTTTTTTTTGTTGGGGGGGGGGGTAAGTTGATGTTTGACCATGAGAACTAATTTATCTGATTTCTGTGTACATTTTAAGTAAGATAAAAAGAGAACCTGTAACTATRCAACATTGCAACTACATACAAATCACTTTATCCATGTGTATGCCCTTTAACATGTTCAATTTATACTCTTAGGCTTGTCAATGGTGTCATTGAGAAGACACGTAAGAAGACAGAGATCTCAATAGCAGAGGCAGCTAATGCTATCGGCATGCCACGCATGCTGATTGATATTCGTCATGGTAAGGAGTTTTAGCTATTTCTCTTTTACAAAATTCTTGTTCTTTATTGTCCTACGTTTTCCGTGTTTCTTAGAATGATTTCAGTAATTTTTGGATTTTCTCATGTTAATCTAGGTCTTATATGGAAGTATTGGTCTTTTTCATTTTAGATGCACAATATTAGTGCCTACAGTTTCCTTGTTCCCCATTCTGATTATGAATAGAAAAGTGAATTCTATGTTGTCTTAATAGCTAGATGCCAATGTTTTTTTGCATAATTTCAGGCTAGTTCCTATAATTTTCTTAATAAATTTTAAGATATTTCGTGGATCTGAATTGATGCCTTTTTACTTGTAGAGGGCTCTCACCGTGATCTTCCTTCACTTCAACTTGTCCGTTTGGCATCTATGAAGGTAGATGGTAGCTTTACTCAGATATTACATTTTCCTCCTCTGCCAGCTTTTGATTCCTGGTTGTATGTTCAAAGTTTCTATTTGTGCAAAAGATAATCATTTACTAGGAGAAGAATGATATGCTTGGATGTGCTCGGCTGTGTACACAATTCATATCTGCTTAGTTTCACACGTTGTTGATTATCAATCAAGTAGAAGAATATAAAAGGGTTTATTCTTGCACATTTTTAAATTTTTCGTGAAGAATGATATGCTTAGAAATGCTCTGCCATTATGCATGCAGGTTAAATGTGCTGAGGTTTTTACTTCTGTTTGTTGTCCTAGAAGTAATAGATAAAAAGGAATTATTTCTGCATTATGATGCATTTGCTCAGTAATTTGAAGACAATCTCATTCTGAACAAGATTAGCATATCAGGCACTTTCTTGGTTGAAGTCATATTATTGGGAACCCCAGAAGAATGCTATTCCAAATGAAGGTGATCTAACGGTCAATATCAAAAAAGAAATCAAGCGGAGACTAAGGGATCTGGCCACCTGTTTGAAAGCGAAACAAACTAGCAGATCAGGTTCTTCACTTGTCAAGGAAAAACGTGAGTCTAGATTGTTTCTCTTTGCTAGTAAAGCCATTAGTGAACTTTTATAAATATGGCAGCTGAGTTGGAGTTATTATTCTTGGGTTCGTCTAAACAATAACATGCTTCTGTCATTGAGTTTCCTTTTGATTTATTCTACTTGTCTGTTTTCATTTCCTGTCTTTTCATTTGGATAAAGTAAGATATTTGATTTGTCAGAAGATTTTGGAGCTAGAAGCATTTAAATATCCATCTTTATGCTAGTATAAACACTTTGCCCTTTAAAAAAGTTTCCGACATTCTAAACTTTATAAAGGTTAACCTTTTAATGAATCCCTGTAGTTAAATGATATGTGCCTAACTACTTACGGTGAATGTAGGATCTGTGCCAGGCTTACATCCAGTTATGTACAACTAATTGCATACTGAATTTGCTAATTGCTTTCAACATGCACGAATAAATTACTATTCACCAGATCACAAAGCATATCAAGGAGTAGAAAATAAAAAATGTAAAAAAGAGTTAATGTAAGTAATATCACAATTCTGTCTTGTCTGTAGTCTATATTATCCTTAAGTATCAAAGGAAAGTGTTAGTACAGATGTAAACAAATATTTTGGTCGGGAAATTATTCATTTTTGTTTAGTTTCACTAACATRTAAAGGGTAAAACAAAGAGGAAAATGTATATCTAGTATAAACAGGAGGTGGGAGGAGAGTAATTGAAGGATTGACATGATCTGCAGATGAGGAATTTTAGGAGTACAACAAGCAGCAGATGGAGGAAAATCAAGAATAATACTGTTAATAGTTTCTGAAATGCATGGTATCCACTATGGTTGGTGTTGTAGCTGTATGAACCTGCCTAGGGGATAAATCTGCATAGCAGACTAATTACAGTAAACAAGGAGTGAAGTGAAAGTGTTAGAGGTCAGTGCATGATACCCTATTGTTGGTAAAGCACATTTAGTTTTTACATTGTGCAAGAATGTGATTGTGTTTGCCTAGGATTAAAAATACTTTGGAAGTTTTGGTAAAGTAAAGCTGAGCGAAATAGAATTAGTAGTTAAAAGCGCAGAGTTGGATGATCTTCAGTTTGTAATTTCATCCACTAACTGGGGTGAATCTATTGCTCCCTCCCCCCCCCCCCCCCCCCCCCCCCCCACCTCCTTCTCTCTCACTGACCCACATACAATAACATATAGTCCACACAGTGGTCATATTTGAACAAATGTTCCTTAGTGTGGGGCCTCAACCTTTGGCTTTTATTACTATTAAAACCAAGATCTTGCCGGCCTTGGATGCTAAATATCCCATGTCTGACATATGATGGGGAAGAAAATTCATTCTCTGGCCAAATATCCTTAGACTCTTCATAAAATGTTATGGCACCGACAGCATCTAAAGAAAACAAGTTTCTGCATGTCCGCTAGTTGAATTTTTTTTTTTTTTTTTTTGGGCACCCTCATATCTTGTTCTGATCTTTGATATTGTTTATTATGATCTTCTGCAGGCACTAGACACTTAGATCCACTTTCTGGTCCCAATAAGTTTCTTTCTGTTATGGCTGTGAAAAACACACATTCGAAAACTTCAGGTATGTAAACCATAGTCAATTTATTCATATGTATTGCTTGTTAAAGCTTTTTGCTTTTGGATTTCAATAGTTTGCCCTGTCTACTTTTGCGCCATCAGTGAAAAGCTTAAGGCTAATATTTATATTATTTTTCATCTTCAAACTTGGAAACGTCACAATGTAGAGCTAATTATATGGTTTACTTGCGAGACAGATTGATATACTAGTAAAATGATATTTCCATTAGCAGTGTGTAGGTGCGAAGTTAATACAGTTTGGTTTCGTTGGTAATGTTCTTGATCTGGTTGTTTTGATGAAAAATACAAACGGGCCCCCCCCCCTTTTCACCTGGGGGAAGAACCATAGGAAATGGTTTGTCATGAATTTCAACTAACCAGTAAGACCTGAAAAAGAATTCACTGTCACTACTCTTTTTTTTTTTTTCAAATTTTTTAAAATAAAAGATTCCCAATCTGGTAAGCTTCAATCAGCAGAAGCTTAACTGCTAGCTGGTAATCATAATGTAGTTTGTTGCACATTATAATCTCTCATCTCAGATATCAAACACTGCAAATTCTTCCAATTTCAATATTGATACCGTCATGGATGACCCACAATAGTTTCTCCGTTCTCTGTTTCTATGTAAGGATCAACAGTCAGTTCAGTTCAAGAATTTCTATTTAATAAACAATTACTGTAAATTGATTCTTTCATTTCAAAACTAAGTCCGATCCTGCTGCATTGCTTCACCGAGCTTAGTGTGTTGTATGGAGGGCCATTTTGGCAAAGACCTCTGCATGGCAGTCCCCCAACTCCTTTTTCCATAGTTTGCTGGGAGACGAAATTAAACAACTAGCCACTATTCTTTCCCATTTGTGACTCTCCCCCAACTAACGAGGTTAAATCTATATCCCATAATTTGGAGTTGCATTGCTTTCCCGTTGAATATTCACATTAACTTATACGAAGTTCTAAATAACAGCTGAAGATATACATGATATTTGAGTACGGAAACATGTGAAGTTGGGACTATCAAAAGATGAGTGGTTCACTAGTTACTCCTGTTCCATTTATGCAATATGTTGACAATATTGGACGGTCATTGTGTTTGACTATGGCATGAAGGGCAATACTGACACAAAATGCCTTGGTTTCATGTGTTTGGTGTCGGCATAAAGTAATACAATGATCCATAGGTTCCTTTGTCGTCGAAATAATTATTTTCGACTCATCCAATATTGTGGTGAGGAAACTGCTGTTAAGCCGATGGATCTTTTATATTGGTTGCTTCTAATATACCATGCATGTTCATAGAAGGGCTTCTTCTACTGTGTTCATGAGTTTCTTTGTGTACAGTTCGAAGTATGCATGGTTATGGAGCTAGATTCTATGCATATTGCGCATTATGCAAAAACTTCTTTGGGATCCTAAATATTCTTTTTCCGGTCGTCTACTCAGGTTCTAAGAAACAGGTAAGCAAGGCATTAAAGAATGTTCTGAGGTTATACTCTTCCTACTCTGTAGAGGTTGTGGATGTTCTGTTAGAACTCTTGCTGAAGTCCTTCAAATCATCAGATTTCGTAGAACACTTGGAAAATCCAGACAGCAGCAACGGAGCCTATATTTTGACTCTGTTCGATGACTGGAAATCCGTAATGAAAAGGTTGTCCAATAAAGAGCCAAAGCTGATTTGCAGTCTTCTTAAGGCAGTTCTTGAGAAGATTTTGATTCATGAAACTGGGAAACATGATCTAGGTAAAAACTTACTAAAACTTTTGAAAGTCATTATACGTATAACCACGTTGAAAATTGTGACTGATTAATCTTGTTTGTTGTTCTCGGGAGATGTTGCAATTACTGTGCTACCCTGTCTGAGATTGCATGTCATATTGCTTTCCTATTCGAATTTTCTTGCTTCAAAGTGCCTTAACCTGAACTATTACCATTTTTTTAATATATGAAAATCCACAGTCACTCTACCTATTATCCATGTTCCATTATTCTGTGGAATGTTTCATGTGCCACTTCTGAATGAAGCATCAGCTGAGCCAGACAAAGTATTTACACTACCCCCACCCGATTCCTCCTTTCATACAGTTATATTCATGCAGCAAAGTCTTTTTGCGTGTACTTCAATCCTGATATAAACAACACATAATATTTTGCTCTTGAGATTGAGTTATATTTTTCTACATCAGATAAGCACATGTTGTTCCAGCATACAATTGGGTCTTTCACAACCGGACCACTACCTTGCCTGTTTGAGTGGCTTGTCCGATTTCTTGGCTCAAGGAAGCCTGCACAATGCAAAGGCACTGACGCTGAAATAGAATCGTTAGAGAAGCATTTTCCAAAGGCAACCGTTCTTGAGCTTCTTCGTAAGTGCCTGGTGGCCTGCTCTCATGGCAGCAAAGAGTTGATGGCTTCGGCTCTTGTTCTTGCTCATATGCTGGAAAATAGGCCTTTAAATGATAAACTCGAGAAGCTCTTGTCACTGAATATTTCTGATCTGGATGTCAGTGAAGCAGTCCCTTCGTATACTAACCTTGAAGAGTTCCTTTCCTGTGAAAAGGAATCCATTGATTTAGCTGCCAAAACGCTCGAGTTGATCAAACTTCGTCGAAAGAAGAGCAAGAATGTTGAGCCAACACAGGATCACGTTGCAATAAAGACCAGATGGACTATAGCAGAATCATGGAATTCATGTCCTATTGGTATGTTGCCTCACAACATTGGTTCTTCTGGTTGTTTTCCAGTTCTTGATTGCATCCGAGATAACCTCGAGACGTCAAAGCTATCAAACAGAAAAAATCAGTGGGAGTTGAACCAATCTTCTGGCAATCGAGCAGCTCAATGTACTGTTGTGCAGTCTGCCTCCCTAAGCATGAAAAATCTGAGGGAGACGGATGAGGGCTGTGAAGTACATGACGAGGAAAACACTTCTGAAGGTATTAAGGGGCATCTGCTGATAGATGGAGTGTGGAGGAGAGTAACGGAAGAAGAAGTGCTTGACATTGCATCACACTTAAAAATTCTGGTTTAGCTACTAGCTTTTGCTTTGAGTGGTTTTTGTTAGATTGTCAATTTTGGCAACTTTGAGTTATAGCAGATGATTATTTTTTGTTATACTGGAGTTAATTTGAACAGTCTAAACCACAGACCCTGACCTTAACTACGACAAGCAGTCGATAGATTTATGAATTATTGCTTTAGAGAAGATTGCAGAGTGATAGATCAAACTGGGCACTGTTTATATTATTGTTTAATCTACTATTTCTGATTTTGGAATATAATCTGGAGACATTCGGAATTGACACGGCGATTGCCAAGGTTGGAAGATGACCAAATGTTTCCGAAAGCCTGGTTTCCAAAGTTGTCTTCAAACACGATCACAAGGCTGCATGATTCCAAGTTGATACATGAATAAGAAAAATATCCTGAACAGTGAAAGAGCAGTGAACCATTGTTGACCATAAAGTTCCATTCAATTTGTACGAAATAGACACGAATGATCCTCTCAGTTAAAATGACAATAAAAGGGGTGCATCTTCAGCAATTATTGAGTGTAAAGTTGTCAAATTCCTTGTAAATGAAAGATTGTATCCTAAACAATTGCAAAAGCTGGGTGATAATTTTGAATTCATTTGGCTTTCATGGCACAATAGAAGATCGCAAAAATGACCTTAAGTAAATGGAGCTCAAGGAGACGAGGGATTACAGTTCTTCATGCACAAGCGCAGCGAAGGCAAACAGTTGGCGATGTCTGTTTGAACAGTGGATAAAGTCCTGCAGGGGCGACCTGAGAACACATTTGAGCTCCACTGATCTTGGACTCAGAAAGACAATAGCCAAAATGTGATCTCATGTCGCCCCTGTGGGAGTGTCCCACTACCATTTTCTTCTCTCGAAGCTCCTTAAAAAACTAAATCTTGTAAAAGAAAGACAGAAAAGCATAAGAATATGATTGATCGATCAAGCATGTTAATGATGTGTTTATATAGTAGAAATCAATGTACTGCTGCCCATTGTACTTTGGCACCACAAAGAAGAGTTTTGATGGTTAGTACGACTATGTACTCCTCATTTGCAAGCTGCTGCTACTACACATGTTCAATTGTACTGGAGAGGTTTCAGAATTGTACTACAAAATGGTCATTTCTGCGGTTTCGACCAATTTACCTAAAACTTGGTGGCTGCAAATGTTTCTAGAAAAACCTCATAAATCTAGTTTGACAATCATAAATCAAAAATGTTGTCGGAGCTAAAGGTACTTGTAACTTGGGAGATTTATTAATTGAATTCTTTTAAGAGTTCAAGAACAAATTTACACCATTGACATTTAATCTAAAAAGTAATCATATCATTGAAAATAGTTTAATATTGATTCAATATTTAAGCAATTTCAAGAGTTGTGGATTCTAACTTTTTTGAGCAGCCATGAATCAAAGATAAAGATGAAAAAAGAATGCATAATGATATTTAGTGCAATTAATAAATATATTTACCAATTAATTTCAAAAAAATTATATATATTTATCTGCCAGTCGAAATAAAAAATAAATTTTTTAAAAAAATTATATGTTAATTGCTACTAAACATGTTAGCCAAGATAAAAGTCAGCGTGTGCTTCTACAAACCATATGAGATCAGCATCCATAATTTATCTTTTCTTTTTGGGCAACAGATGTGCTGACTTGATTGCAGTTCTTGGGCATAACTAAACCCAAGACATCCGACAGTCCAAGCCCTTTCGTTAATACATTGTTCCGGTCCTCCAAGAGGGGAGATAGATCCTCGGCATTGTTTAGAAGCTTTTTAAAATCTATCTGACAATCAAACTCAAACTCTATATAAAGCATCAGCCGACGATAGCCCTTATAGCACAGCTATCCACGATGACCGACCCCAGGTTCTGACTATAGTGAAGCACCAAAATGCACTTTTAATTTATGAAATATAAAATATATTAAATTGTGAAAGTATTGTACCATTCCATATATTAGAGTTCTCTTTTGAGTTTTGTGGAATAAGATTTGATCATACCGGTTATGGGCCATTTGGATTAGCTTTTGACTGAAGAAGAAAAAATTAGTTGTAAAAAGATTTTGTTAGATGAAGAAGGTGGCGAAATAAGAGAACTTGAAATTTGAATTTTATTTGTTAGATTGAAAATATATATACATATTTTTTAATTTTGCGTTGGATTAGAAGTTTAAAAATATATTTTAAAATAATGAAAAATTTGATTTTGAATGGTAGGGTGATGTAGAGATTTTTTAAATTACGAAGTAAAACAATGAATTCTTATTTTAAAAAAATATACATTTTGATAGAAAAGCAAAACAAATGATCTTTTGATTACAGTAACCTAATTAGAAGCTAACTAATGTCCAAAATATCTTACACCAATAAAACACAAAACAAAAATAATATAGGCTATGAGCAAAAATTAAAATCATATTACCAAATTTATGCTCCATTCCATCTTTAATTATGTTACAATAGATAATCCTATGATTTGATAGAATTCCTGGACTTAGGTAAAAAAATATTAGGAATGCTAACCGAATCTGTTTACGTTACGAATATTGTCACTAGAGCGATTGATGATAAGCCATTCCCTCTCACGATCGCCGTCTAAGGAAAAAGTTTTTCCTTGATGAAGCCTCTGTATTTGCTATTTGTTTTGAAGAGTACCATCAGAAATATTAAGTTAAACTTATCCTACCGCTAAGTTTACTATATAAATCTGACCCTATAACTTAATTGATTCTATAATAGCTCCAAAAATAGAACATTCCATACAAGACCTTGAGTTACACAATTATACCAAAGCAATCCTAATAAAATTGATCAAACTAATTAATTAAGGAAGTCAAATGGTACAACTTTTACATTTTACCCACCTTAAAAAGAGTTTTATCCTTGGAACTTGTAAGATCTTGCTCTTGAAACGGATACAGGTATTTGATTCTCATTTTCTCAACAAGTTTCGAAGTTACCTCGTTGGACTATTGGATTTTCACATAAGGTATTGTTTTCGTCTCAATACTTAATCATTCCGATCAATAATGCATAAAGGAGATTCTTTATAAATTAGATCTTCTTGTATTACTATTGGTTCATTCTCCAGAAAAATGACTAAGATTTGCAACATTTTTCCTATTATGTGAAACATGAAAAACATCGTGAACTCATGACAGAGTTGGCGTTGGGGTGAGTATGTAAGCGAGATAACCAATTCTTTCCAGAACTTCATAAGAGCCTAAATATCCAGCGTTAAGCTTCCCACTTCTTGCGAAAGGTGATATTACTTTTCTAGGAAATACTCGCAGATAAACTTTATCACCAACTCCAAACTCCATGGCCTTCTCTTGTTGTCTACCCAAATCTTTTGGTAGTCTTGGGCAACCTTTAGTCGGTCTCAAATTAGAGGTACTTTCCTAGTGTTACTTAGACGAAGTCAAGCCCAATTATTCATTTCTCATTTATATCTCCCAGCATACAAGTGACCTTCATTAATCCACCCAACATCAAGTAACTGACTAGTGCCATTCCAACACTTGATTGGTAACTGAAACGCTACCAACATCAAGTAATCCACCCAACCAACCTTAAAGTTCAATGCACAAGATCTAAGCAAATCTTCCAGAATTTGTATTACTCTTTCCAATTCTCTATCTGCTTGGGGATGAAAGTTGTGCTTAAAATCACTTTAATCCCCATTGCAACACAAAAACTCTTCCAAAACCATGAAAAGAATCTTAGATCTCAATCAAACACGATACTGATTATCATGCTATGTAATATGATAATACTATCCATGTATAGTTTCACCAACTCATCCATTGTAGCTATACCCTAAGAAGTTGGCAGTCTTTTTCAATCTATCAACAGCCACCCAAATGGTATCATTTCCTATCTTACTTTCAGACAATCCTCCGACGAAGTCTATTGCCGCATGCCTYTAGATTTCCACACTGGAACTCTAAAGGCTTTAGCAACCAAGAGAATGTTCATGTTCAGCCTTTACTTGTTGACATACTGACATTTAGAGGCATAATCCGCAATGTCTCTCTTTATTCTAGACCACAAAAAAGTTTCATTTCGAATTCTTGGTACCCTCGTGTAACACCCCCAAATTCGGAACTACCCTAGCATGAGAATATTAGCATTTACCCTTTCCATAGATGCAAAAGTAAGGAAAAATAATTTTGAACTTTAATAGGGAGGAGGATTCCATATTAAAAAACTCTACAGAAACTTTGACAGTATTTCCTTTGTAATAAATGCATAACCAACCGGTTTGCAAGAAGAGAAACTCAACACTCAAACCCCATAAATATACCAATTTTAATTTCAACTCTCAATGAACCCATTCACCAACAAAATGTACTCATCATTTGTAATTCAAAAGTTTTTTAAAGAATAAATCAACTGACAAATATAGATTTACAATTATCTTGCATAATTCATTGGACAATAATGTTTTAAATAGGGAAGCAAAGCTTGGGTATCTGAGTCTACTCCCAAGTGATCTCCTCGTAGCACTTGGCTAATTGTCACCTAAAATGTTAAAAGAGGGTAAGAGGGTGAGCTTCCACCAAAATAACTTTAACAACAGTTCGAGTGAACCATCACTTTATATCAAGGAACAAGGTATATGCATGACTTTCTTATTATGTGCCTCTATCTTGATGATTTAATCTACATAGGCTACAAAATAGAAATGATGGAAGATTTCAAAGAGGCCACGATGAAGAAATATGAAATGATTGATCTTGGCCTCATGAGATATTTCTTGGAATTCAAGTTTATCAAAGCAAAGGAAAAATATATATTTCTCTCAAGAAAAATATCGTGAAGAACTGTTGAAGAAATTCAAGATGGAAGATTGCAAGTAAATTTCATCTCCAATATCAATAAATGAGAAATTACAGCAAGATGACGAAGTGGAGAAAATCTATTCTACACTCTATGGAAGATTGGTTGGCTCACTCATGATCTCACTCATACAAGGCTGGATATTATATGAACTAGCCAAGTAAAATTCATTTTGCAGCAGCAAAAAGAATTCAATGCTACTTGCAAGGGATGAGGAAACTTGGCATACGATATGTGAAAGAAGAAAATAATCAGCTTCTTGGCTATAGTGAGAGTGACTGGGAAGGTTCACTTGATGATCGAGAAAGCACTTTCGGATATCTTTTTATATTGGGATCTAAACCAATTGCTTGGTACAAAGAAGCAAAGAACAGTCGCATGATCTTCAGGCCAAATATATTTTAGCAACAAATGTAACATATGAAGCAGTATGGTTGAGGAGAATACTTGCAAATTTTAATCAGGCTCAAGAAGGTCCTACTTACATATATTGCTATAACATGTCAGCAATTGCAATGAGTATGAATTCTGTCTTTCACGCAAGAAACAAACACATCGAGCTCCATCATCACTTCATCAGAGATCTAGTTGGTTCGAAATGAAGAAATTCAGCTAGAGTTTGTCGAAACAAATTAGCAACTAGTGGATGTCTTTACAAAAGAAATGTCGATTGAGAAATATGCTCAACTTCAAGAAACTATGAGAATTGCAAATTAAGGGGGAGAAATGCAGAATCAATTTGTAATCTAGAAACTTCGAGAAAAATCTTACAAAAAATATTGACTGAAGCTTCTTGAAGCCTCAAAAAGTTGTTGTTGGAAGTGAAGTAATGGATTTGCTGATGTAAGCAAAAATCTTAAGTAGAGAAAAGAGTTGTAGGTGATGTAACTATAAATAGGGGTTTTGACCAAAATGAGCGTCCTTTTGAAAGGACTCCCATTTTGGACCCAATTGTATAAAGGGTGGCACAAATAGACCAGTCACATTTCCTGAATGCATTGGGGTCTTAATCCAGTGCATTAATAAAATGCGACGGGTCCTAGCTCTGTCTTCAAGGAAGAAATCCCACACATTTTGATAATGCAATAGTTTTTTTAACTTTGTTGCATCCTAGAATGCAATGGAAGTGAAAGAATTAAAAAACAAAAAAAAAAAAATTTCTTCCTTCCTCTTCCCCTTCCCTATTCGGTCAAAAAAATAAACCCAACTTTGAGAATCGCTGTAAAACCCAATTCTTTTTCCTCCTCATCACTGTAACTTCATTGCCTGAATCTTCCCCTCCTTCAGCATCATTACCCTCCCTTGGAAGTCGGTTAGCAAGAGTTGTCTCTCCAGTTGCCGTCGCCTAATTGTCTCCTCCTTCAGTCGCCATTGTCTCCTCGAGTTTTCCTTCTTCAACCTGTCAACTGATTTGAGGTAACCCGAGAATTTTGTGATTTTTCCATCAACAGATTTTTGTTTCTAAAAGCCTCTCTACTCCAGAAACTACCCATTAGAACTGTCAATTTAATTGCTTTTAGAACTGTAAAGTTAATTGCTCTTTTAGCCTACATAAAGTGATCATTTTGTTATTAATTCATCATTTTGTTCTACTTTCACACTCATCTAGCTTGTTTAGTAGCAATCTTTCTGTACTTACTTGAAGTTTAGGTTTTGATTTGTTGCTTTAATTTGTATTTTTTGCCTGAAAACCAATGTGGGTTCAGTGCTGCTTCCAAGTTTCAATCGTTGTCTTAATTTGATCATTGGAGGTGAGTGGGGTTCATTTCTTTGCTTCTCTTTTGATTGTTTAAAGTATTTCAGGTTGAGTGCTTTACCTTCTGATTTGGGTTTCAAAGGGTATCAATTTCTTCTGGGAAGAATTGTCGCCTTGTCAATTTGTTGCTATTGCTGTCTTGATTTTTGGTTTAGATCTATTTGATGTGGTAATGAGCCTCCTTCATGTGAAAATGTGAGCCTTTTGCGGGGTTTGCTTTAGCAAGAGATGTTTTGTGGTGGTTGGTGATGGACTTCTTTGTTTTTAATCTTTTGCTGGTGAATGCATTGAAATACTAGTCAACTTGCTATCATTGATGTTTTTACTCTTTCGTTGAGTTCTTGTACTGGGCAATTGAACCAATAGGAGAGCTTCAACTTGATTTTGGGACATTTGTAAAATTATTAAAAATTATTTTACCCAAAACCCAAAACCCGAACCTGAAACTCGAAACCGAAAACACTAAAACCCTAAACCCTAAAACCTGAGAACCAATAAAACCCTAAATCCTAAACCCTAAAAATTATTAAAAATTATTTTAACCCAAAATCCAAACCTAAACCCTAAAATCTGAGATCCCTAAAACTCCAGAACTTGAGAACCCATGAAACCCTAAAAATTATTAAAAATTATTTAAATCAAACCCAATCTCGAAACTTGAAACCCAAAATTCATAACCCTAAAACCCTAAAACTCGAGATCACTAGAACCCGAGAACCTATAAAATCCTAAACCCTAGACCAGAAAAACTATTAAAAATTATTTTAACCGAAACCCAAACATGAAACCCTATAACTCGAGAACCCGAGAACCCATAAAATCCTAAAACCTAAACCATAAAAATTATTAAAAATTATTTTAACTGAAATCCGAACCCGAAATTGAAAACCCGAAACCCTAAAACCCGATATCCATAGAACCCGAAAACTCGAGAACCCATAAAATCCTAAACCCTAAACCATAAAAATTATTAAAAATGATTTTACCCTAACCCGACCGTAAACCCTAAAAATTATCAAAAATTATTTTAATTGAAACCCGAAACTCTAAAATCCTAAAACTCGAGATCCCTAGGATCCGGAAGTCTGAGAACCCATAAAAGTTATTGTAATCGAAATCCGAACCCGAAACCTGAAACCCGAAACTCAAAACCTGAAACACAAAACACAAAACCCTAAAACCCTAAAACCCTAAAACCCGATATCCCTAGAACCTGAGAAACCATAAAATCCTAAACCCTAAACCATAAAATTATTAAAAATGATTTTAACCAAAAACCCGAAACCCTAAAATCCTAAAACTCTAAAACTCGAGATCCCTAAAACTCGAGAACCAGAGAACCCAAGAACCCATAAAACCCTAAAATCCTAAACCCTAAACCCTAACACAATATTTATTAATTTTTTCCAACTCGACTCTTATTTGTTTTTTATTTACTAAACCACATTAATTAATTTTGAAATTGATTTCAAGTTTTAAAATTAATTATAAATAAGGACAATTTGTACCTTTTAAATGTTTGTAATTATTTATTCATTTATATTTATTTATTTATTATTTTCATTTATACGAATTTGCAACGTTCCTTTTTAATATAATGTTTGTAATTTTATAAATATATGGAACGAGTTCCTATAGATGTTCATCCAGGCCCATTAGATGCGTCATTGCTGTCCAGACAAGGACAACACAAGTCTAACCTAATATGGGCTGGCGAGGAACCATCTTCCTCTAGAGGACTATAGTAGAGGATTCATGTAGGTAGATTTTGGACAACATATGATGCTGCTGATGTAAGGGTTGGAGATGCCATAGATGTAGCAGGCTTCTAGGGGGTTTGTAGGTTAGGAAATATGACAATTGATCATGCCCTGATCACTGCTATAGGTGAGCGGTGGCGTCCGGAGACACACACATTTCATCCACCAATTGGGAAGGCCACTTTGACACTGCAGGATGTTGATGTCATTACGAGTTCGAGGGTTGATGGTAACCCTATCATTGGAAGCCTTGTTACTAATACTGTGCAAGGTTGGGAGGAGATTATTATTTCTAGACTTGAATTTAGGCCTCAGCATCATGATATGGAAGGTAACAAACTTATGGCAAGGGCGATAGAATTACATTTGGAGACACCACTTCGGAATGATGCCACATACCATAACATCGAGTGTCAAGCACGGTTCCTTATCATGTTATTATTTGGCGGATTACTGTTCTCTGATAAATCGGACAAATTTGTTCTGCTTCGATTTTTGTTGCAGCTTGAGAATCTCCATAGGTGASGAAAATTGAGTTAGGGAGTGGTGTTTTACCGCACTTGTGTAGATGTTTATGCGATGCGACATTGGGTTCTGCTAAAGAAATTTGTGGTGCGATGGAATTCGTACAGGTAAACTAAACATTCCCGATTTTATCTTATAAATATATTTAATATTTACAAATTATTTCAATTACTAAGGTAGTGTTTTCATATTTTTTGTTTATAGCTATAGGTGTACAAGCATCTTCCTATTCTACGCCCAGTTCGCGCCTAGCCGCTCCATATATTGTCGCATCTTGCTCTCTATGGAGCGAGATGGAACTGGCCCAATGATCTTTCGCATTTGTTGACACATGTCTTGGTGACATATAGGGATCAGTTAAATGCGCTAGCCACTGATCAGGTCCTTTTAGTAGACTGATTAAGTTTGAAGTAATTTCATTTATTTATTTACTTAATAATATTTTATTTATTAATTTACTTACTAAATTTGTTTTTATTGCAATTTATCTGGATGCCAGATACATACATCTTGCATCAGCTACTAGCCCTCTATTTAGAGGGCTCAGATGTATGGCTATCATCCCCTGTGCCGTTGATCTGTTGGAACATTGTGGAGTACTACGTCCCTGATAGAGTAATGCAATAATTCAGCTTTGATCATGGCATGCCGGTCTTGCCTGATCATTTTGCTACTTACGATATACGTGGAGGTGGCAAACGAATATTGTTGAGATATGAGAACAAAAGATACATCTATGAATTGGTTGCACGAAGGTCCAAGATAGTGATTAGGATGCTAGCATGTCGACTGCAGAAGGCTAGTCTAGAGTATATGGATTGGTATACCTATCGAACACGAATGTTTATTGGAAATTCCACAATTAAACAACATTAGCCCAAGGGTTATCAGTTCACCAGTTCTCAGTTACATTACACGGTATGTATGTTGAAGTTATTTTGAAATTTGTTAATTTTTGTATTTATTTTTTATTGTATGTTTCATTTCATGAAGTTGTTTATGTTGTTTCATGTTGGTAAGCATCGACATTTTGCAAGATGTTTGGATATTGTGAATCAACCGATGCCACACGTAAATTCACATTCTCAATCCGCATTCGCGCTGCTTATGGAGAAGATGCAAAGAACAATTTCACACCTAGGATCTCTCGATTCTCGTAGAAGGGAGGATGTTGATATAGCACTACTTCCTCCGACTTCTCATCACCCTAGAGCAAAGATTGATGCCGAGGGTGAGCATGGACAGCGATGTGATGGTAGACATTCGCGTGCACACCCACAGCTTGTCGCTCCCGAGGTCGATATTGGTGGATAGCTAGAGGTTCCTGATGATGTTCATCAGCTCGAGCATGAGCCTGAGGATGATTTTGATGCCTCCCYACTCCTTCTCACTTACACATCGTATGAGTGAGATGCCGCGATCGGGCATTCTACACATGCAGATGCATTGGGGCCGTCTACATATGCCGATGCACCGGGACCTTCTACACAAATTGATTTTAGGTCCATCATGCAGGTTCCGATAACATTGCCTTCATCCAACAATATTATTGCACCGGTTTGCCACCATTCTCGAGATGCTGATGAGCGTGATATCGATAAAGATCCTGACGTTTTGATTCACATAGAGCCCCCTCGCATTACACTCCAACGACGTATGACCATTAGGATATTGATGCCAGACTTTATTTTTCATTTTTGTATTTCTGTACTTCTAGGGTTTGTATTTGAATTAATAAATTTTTTTTGCTATTAATGTTTATTAAACTATTCTGAATGGTCGTTTATTTCATTTCTTGATTAATGATTGTTGCATCAATATGAGTTGTTRGTGGATGTTTGTTTAAGATTGCTATGAAATGTGGTTGTTGATGTATGTTGATCGTGTTGATATAGTATTGCTTGTTCTATGCAAGGTGGCTTGCARTAATTTGTGTGTTTTAGTGCTGCATGCATAAAACAAATGCATTGGGAAAATGCGTTAAGCTCACCAATGCATTYGGGAGATGCATTGGCATATGTAACGCATTCACAAAATGTGTTATAATTTAAGAGTTGCCTCGCATTTCCTAAATGCGATCACTGTAGCACTTTTTGCTTTTTGAATAGTCACCACACATTTCTCAAATGCGAAATTTTGTCACTTTTTGCACCTATATAAACACGTGAGTTTTTCTTTTTTCTTTTTTTTTTTGAGGAAATTCACATTCTTCGGGCTTTGCATTGCTGAGTTCTTCTACAAAAAAACCATCGCACCTTCACACAATTAGGTATTTTTTTTTGAGTTTTTTTGTATTACATATTAAATAATAATATTGGTTAATTTTTATTATTTTGCCCTCTAAGTTATTTGTTACTTTGTAAAATTAGGTAGTAGACTTAATTGTTACACAAATTTGTGTTTTATGTTGGGTACTATTGTTTAGATGTGAGGATTATTGTGAAATTTATGGTTTAAATTATTGAGAAGACATAATGTTTATTTTGACTTTATGTTGTTAGGTTAAATTTTTTTAATTAATTATTGAGAAGACGTAATGTAAATTTTGATTTGATGTTGTTGGGTTAAATTTTAAATTAAGTATTCATCTATGTTCTTAATTTTATTTTTACTCACTTGATTACCTTGTTTAGCGTGCATGATAAAGCTTGGCAACTGTACTCTTAATTATTGATTTTGTGTGCATGCTATCTTCAAATTTTTCTGGTTTAGTGTGCCTTGTTTAGCATGTATGATGAACTTGTATTCATGCTAAGAATCACATTTTTTGTAACCGAATTTCTTATTTTTCTGCACCATACGACTTGATTACTGTGCAGTCCTTTGGACATAATAGACGCTCCACCCACTCTATAAACACAACCCTCTATTTTGACTTGATGTATTTGAAAATATTAATTTTCAAATTGTTTATGGGTTAAATTTTGTCATAACCGAAACTAATATGTTGTTCTATTTTATTTGAATAGGATTTGACACAATGTCTTTCGGTCAACCATTTAAAATATATTTGCATTGGGATTGCGAAATCACGCTTGATTCTAGAGGTTCTCATTGCATTGACGGACCTATCAAAAGTRTTGGACAATACGATGTCCTATTTCGTACTCAGAGTTATGTAGAAAAATTTGTAATTTAAAGAATTTTGCTCACAAACGATACCATCTTGAGTTTTTCTGTCGTATGTCATTAATTTATAACTGAGAAGTTCATTTCATACATACGATTATTTCAGACGATGATGACTTACAAAGGCTATGGGCAATGCTCGATGAAGCACGATCACATCAGGTACAACTTCTTGTTAAATTTAATGAAAGACAATAGCCCGAGCTAGAAAATGTGCCACAACCACAGCCACATCCGATGCCTGATGAGGCATACTCGGCAAGTATGGGTGGATATGTAGACCTATCAGTATTTACACTGGGTGCATATACGACATTACTAATGAACCAGCAGCCAGACATCCCGAACTTTACATTTCTGGAAGTGACAGAAGGTCATACTATACCTTCAACTTATCGGCATATTCACATATCTGGTCAACCGGGACCATTAAGTGYAGCAGAGCAGGATATTCTAGACGTTGTTGCACAAACAAATTCTAGAAACCGCGTGGAGATAAATGCCGATGCAACTTGTGATGAGCATGCAGATACAATTGATGTGGGTGATTTACATATCAAGCTTGAGGATGTAGAGATTTTGAAAGGAGGGGGTGACAGTGATGAAGATGTTGATAGAGTTCCTCCACATCAACACATGCCTAGTATATCACAGGGAATTGCTAGTACATCATAGGGAATTGTTGGAGATAGAAGATCGATTTGTGTATCCGATTACACTTCTTTTAGAGCTTTCCAAAATATGGGTTCTGGAGAATCACAAGATGATTTTGTTGATACTAGCAGAACCCGTCCTGATATGTGGTCAAGCAGTGATCTTAACATTCGATTGCACATGTGATTTGAAAATAAAAAGCAAGTCGTCGAGGCTATCACTACTTGTCAATCAGAATATGTCGTGAGTACAAGGTAAATAGAAGTAAAAATAAGGAGCGGACAGTATCGTGTAAAAATTTAACCGATGAAAATCCATGTTTGTGGTATATTAGAGCTACGCAAAGATCTACTCATGACCAATCGGAGATAACATATTACAGCTCGAATATACCTGTCTTGTTCGAGTCCAGAACAATGTACATGGGAATATGACTGCTTAGTAAGTTGCTTATGATTATACTTTTTATATTTCTTACTTAATTTACAATTGCAAATATAAACTCTTTAATGTTTATCTTTATACTTATCACTACTGCAGGTACATTGCAAGCTAAATCACCCATATGGAAGAATCATGCAACTCAAGAGGCTACTTGGGAATGAGAGGAGGAAATGCGTGATAAGTACCCACACTTGTTCGGTATGTCCTAAATTTCGAAGACGAAATTTATTTTATGGGGTGGGGAATACTTTTTCATTTTTATGAATTTTGTATGATCGTATGAATTGTGTGACAACTAGGGTTTGATAATTTTTTATGTGATCATTATTTAATTGTACGTTTAATTAAGTATGAAATTATCATGTTAATCGAATTAGGATTTTTGATTAGTTAGTGGCTTGACTTGTTAGGCCTATTCATTCCTAATTCTTGAAACTAGATTATGACCAAAGGAAAGCCCGAAAAATTTAATTCATTGGGCTACATTGGTTGTGGGATGGGAAGGCCGAAAGGATTTGGGTTAGGGCCCAAGTTTGAAAAAAAAGAAAAAAAGAAAAAAAGAAAATGGAATTAGGGTTTCAGCCACACCTACCGCTCCCACCTCCATCTCCATCATTACCGCCGCTACCCCCACTTCCGGAAAACCCTTGCTGTTGCAGCCCCTATCCCTCCTGCACTCACCACCTCTCTTTCTCTGACTGAAGTAAAGCTCGTCCTTGCCTTCGCAGCACCAGTCCAGAGCCATCTGCCAGGACCTCGACTGGAGTTACTGGTATATTGGGCCACCCGTTGCCCATTCGGATCTTAAGCTCGTCCATATCTGTCTTTTCCACGCTGATGCTCGAAAGACGCCATTCGCAGCATGCATTTGTTTGCTAGTTGCTCACCAGTCGCAAGTGCTCGGAGCCGCGACAAGATCTCGACGCCGATCTCATCGCTTTGCTTCGTCGCCATGCCTCTGCCACCAGATCTGCTAGCCGATCTACCATAGCCGGCCGCTCTCCACTCTTTCTTCCTCCCTCAAGACCTGATCCAAACTCCGAGCTGCGCATCGCGTAGTAGACCTGTTCTGCCTGTATCGCTCCAGCTCGACCTTCGGATCTGCTGTGCATCACTTCGCGGTGCTTCGGCCAGGCCGCCACTGCTCGGTTGCTCACCGCCTTCGTCCGTCCAGTTGCTGTCTCGCCGTAGCAGATCACCGATTTTAGTCCAATTGCTGCCCAGAGAGGGTGTTCGAACCAGCAGCAGCTCGAAGGCTAGGTTCCTTGCTGGCTATTCTCTAGCTTGACCAGAATAGAGGATGCCCTGATGACCGAGCACCCAGGCGCCCTAATGGCCTAGCGCCTCGACGTCGAGGCCACTAGACGCCTAGGCGACCGGGCACCGTGCGCAACGAGAACTGTTGCACGCGCGCTGCCTTAGCGCACGCCCGAGGCGCAATGCTGCTTCTGCGACACTTAGAGTTTGTCAATTTCAAGGTGAAAATATTATTATTCGATTTTAGAAATTTAATGACTTATGTAATTATATTCTATCGTGAAATTGTGGGAGAACATAGATTAAATTTAATACACGATCTAAGAATGAGTTTAATTTGTATGAAGAATGTGTTTTGACTTAGAAATGTATTRTTTTTGGTATTAACATTATCTATTGTTGAGAGGGGTAAAAAGCTATAAAATAAGTTGTACCTTTAAGAATGTGATAGTTTGGATTAAAATTAGCAAATGACGTTCATAGGATAAACGTTAAATGTTTTAAGCTTGGACAATCGTGTTAAATGAATTTTCATTTTTGTGATCATAATTAGGTCATTTTCAGTCACATTGACGTTAAAAGCGATCGAGGGACTCCACTTTGTGATTTAAATAGAATTTTAATGTTAAGGACTCCATGTAAGTAAAACCCCATACTCATCAATTTTATCCGATTTGTGTGTTATGTTGTGGTCATATTGGACTGTGTTGTAGAATATGTTGTGATTTTATTGGATTGTATCGAGTAAGGTGGTTGTGGTCATATTGGCTTATTTTATGTAATATGTTTCATGCTGTTAATATGTTGAATGGTGTTCAAATACGAATTTATGAAGTTCATGTCGTGGGCATGTAGTTATAGTATTTTACATCATTCCTGGCATGAGCCATTCGTACATTTAGAAAGCGAATGGGTTAGGAAATAAAATTTGAAAGCAAAATGAAATTTTATAAATGAATTATTATCAGGAAAATATTAAGATTTTGGAAAGGAGTGTAGACCTAGCCATGAAAAATATGAGTGGGAAATGGGGCATGGGAGACCGGCACACCCGACCTAACCCTCTTGTAGGGTAGGAAGATAAGTAAAGTTCACCTTTTGGGAGGTGAAAAAGATAAAAGAAAAGGTTAAAGTGATGTTAACTGCTATGCGGTTCTACGGGTAGGAAATATAATCGGGTTTCAAAGAATAATGGCCCACTGCAAGCTTAATGGCTAGGCGTTACACTAAGTGAGCTCACGATTTTAATGAAATGGAAGGTTTTTTAAAAAGTTCTTACATTTTGAAATGAAAGTATTTAGGAAGTTTTATTGAGGAAGTGAAATATAAATTCATAATATATAGTGCATTTCGCATACATTCATGCATGATATTTGCTTATTGAGCTTTATAACTCATTCTATTTCCTTCATTCTGCATTTTAGATGATGCATAGTCAGATGGTGCATGGAGGTCGTCTGTGGGCAAGCCTTGATACCCCAAAGTGTTATTTAAATAAATTTTAGTGAATAAGATAAATGTTCAAATAGAGAAGTTTTCTGTATTTTTTAAGTTATTTCTTATTTGATTTAACTATTCGTCCATTATATTCCTTCAAATCCCTCAAATTTCAATTTTGGTAAATGTTAAGTTAGTAAAGGACTGTTGGAATACTCTATTTATTTATAGTGGATGTTATTGGGTTGGAATGCATGCTATTTACAAGTATTGAAAATGTTTGGGAACTTTTTGATTGTATACAAGGGGTAGTTGTTGAAATTATAGAGGAAACTCTACCRAAATTTTTATAAAACTTTTTAGACAAGTATTCAGATCTCTATTTGTTTCCTACAGTAGTTGATATGATTATGAATAAGATCAGTAATACTCTCGACTTAGGATGGTTCCTAATCTGGGGTGTTACATGATAAAGATGTTTTAGTGTGGAATCACTTRCAAAAAAGGATGGAATGCAAGAAAACAATGCATCGAGCTATTGTTCGGCTCTTTTGTATCTACATTCCCGATTCTGCCTAGCTACTTTGCAGCATTATCAGAATCAAATTCAGGTACAATTGTTAASTGGAAACATCATTGAGAAAGTATTGAGGAGGTTAAAATTTTAAAATTTGTTGTCTGGACATTCAGGSCTCAAATTATAGGATTCACTTACTATAGGCCAATAATATTTGTTGATGGGACGCACTTGAGGGGCATATACAAAGGTGTGGTATTGATTGCTAGTTAATGGGATGCTAACAATCATATTTTTCCACTTACCTATGTCATTATTGATAAAGAGTCTACGGAGAGTTGGGGTGGTTTATGCAATTGTTGCGTTTTCACACGTGATCAAAGATAGATTTATTTATCTAATCTCGGATATACATAAGGGCATTTTGAGCATAGTGACACAAAGTCGAGACTGACAGGAACCGAAGGCTGTCCATAGATTATGTCTCCATCATATTTGTGCCAACTTCAATATCACTTTTAAGAACAGTATGTTGAAGAAGCTCATGTATCAGGTCGGAAGTACACCGGAAGTGCAAAAGTTTGATATGTATATGGAAGCGATAAGGAAAAGAGATTAGGCAGCATATAATTGGTTGATGAATATCCCTCTCGACAAGTGGACTCTATCGCAAGATGGAGGACACAGGTTTAGAGTTTTAACAACCAACTTTCTGAATCTATGAACAGTGTTTTGAAGAAAGCATGTGCACATCCACTGAAAGTATTAGGTGAAATATGCTTTAGAAAACTTGTTGATTACTTTTGCTTGCATTTCCATCTAAAATATGAAAGATTTACACTGATCTTGAAAGCAAAGCAAGGATGCACTCAGTCACTTAATACAATCTACAAGTTGGTTTATTTAGAGTCACCACTCCGCGGAGGTAAGGTCAAAGGGATAACTATGTTTACATGGTCAACATGAGCGAGAATACGTGTGATTGTCAAAAGTGGCGTTTATCTAGAAGACCATATTTCCATGTATTTGATGTCGTCGAAAAAGAGGTTGGGACACTGCGAATCTATTGAATGAATTCTACTCTAAGGATAATTATAGAAATACATACAGTTGTGATTTCTATCCGGTTGGAAATGAATCAACTTGGAGACCTGCACCTTTCATCCTTAAATGTAATGAAGAACTTATGAAGAGTCGTAATCATTCGGGACGGAAGTGTACTACTAGAATATGTGGAGAAATGGATTTTCGCAACCTCGATTCACCTCCAAGATGTTCAAACTGCCATCAACGTAGTCATGATATGCGGAATTGTCGGAATAATAATAGATTTAGTTCTACATCACTATTCAGGAGATGAACGTAGTTTATGAGTTGACTACAAATCTTTTGACTAGTTTACATAATTTAATGTAAATGGTTTATACAATCTTTTGACTACAAATCTTCATCTTATATAGTATTATACAAATATTGATCTTCATCTTTTTACTCCAAATCTTCTATATTTATGAGTTGTTGTTTTTTATGATTCATCGTTGTAATTGTTCATTTTGTATATACTATGATATTATTTCAAAAGAATGGAAAGTTAATATTACATGTATTATTATATTTTGATATTTTTTTGATAGTATAAATCTTAAAAAGTTCGTAAGTCACATTACATATAATAATAACACGACGCATTGTAGTTATTTTAAAATACAATAGAAACACATATCTCAAATGTGTTATGTTATGACGCATGTATGTAATGCGTTATTTATCAACACATTCCCAGAATGCGAAAAAATATTACCATCGCATTCAAGGAATGCGTTTGATCCATTTCTACCATCCTTCGTATACTGACATCCATTGTGGGCATATTTTTCCAAAAAGGGACCATTTTGATCAAAAACCCTATAAATAGACAAGTCTAGTGCCAGTCTTGCATGTGGAAAACTCATATAATCAACAACAGCATAATACACATTCTGCAGCTTTTCTTTCTGCAAAATAATSTCTGCTATCTTCATCCTCTTTGCTTCATTATACATATCAAAACCATTTTACAAAGCCACTTTCGATCTTGAAACCCAACACTCTTCTCTTCTTGCTAATTGGCAACTCTAGATCCCTTTCAATTCCCAAAATTTCAATTTGTACCCTAACAATTTCAAGTTTGAAGTCGTGCTTTTGTTTTCCTCCTCTATTTTATTCATTCTGAAACTTGAACAAGTCATCTTGACCTCATTACACTTGACAAATTTTCTCTGCATTCTTTTCTCTAAATTTTTCAGACCTAGGCAAAAAGTTAGTCGTGGTTTAATTTCTGTTAAGGAGTTATCATCTTGTTGAAGAACATGTATAACTAATAATTTTCTTACTTTTCTTTGGATAATTGCTCTCAAGCGAATTTTCTGTAGTTTCAAATTATGAAATTTGATGCTAAATACCTCTCAACCAACATCAAGAATTTAAGAATTAAAGCTTTTTGTATTGCGTTCAAAGCACTATTAGTCAGTCTTTATTGTAGACAAAGTTAGCCAGGAGAAAAATGATCATTGGTGAAGAGGTACTCCCTAAACCCCATAATCCTTAAGCAAAGCGAGCGCTATCCTATTAAGCAATCCCACACCTACAAAACATTTTCCTTCCTCAAACTGTTACGAGTTTTAGAGCAGATTCGACTTTTAGTTGTTCATACCCTGGTTTCAATATCCCCAGATTTTCTATTCGGCGATAACCTGAATTTGACACTAGATGCCTAACATTTTCAAAGGATTTCACTTCTTGTCCCTAACATGAGACTGTGAAGCATTTCACTTCTCATCTCTTTATGTTGCAGTATTATACTGGTTTAACTGTATAAACATTAAACTCTTTTCCACTGTAATTAGTTAGTTTATTGTGCAAATCATGAAATTTTTAATTCTTTGTGTTCAAAGGAAGATGATTAAGCTCAACAAAGTTATTCATTCGACACAAGTTATGACTCCTATATTTGAAGGGCACTAAGTGCGTTTTTTCGGTCTAATGACATTATTCTTGGAGAAAAACTATATATATTATTTTTGGAGCACATTTGTTTAGTCGTTTTAACACATTATGGATGTTATTATCGTTGTTAAATATAAATTTAGCTCCATATATTATAATTTGTATTTTGAATGATAATTTCTTTTTTTTTTTAGTTCATTCTAGTGTGTGTTGGAATTTCTTGTTATGTTGTGTCAAACAATAATTGTTATAAAGGGCATACATGAAGCGACCCAGATATGCCTAACATGTCTGACGTGTTAGTTTTCTTTCAATCTCTAATAGGTATCCTTTATGTCCTATATTAAGGGACATTTATAATTTTCCTGTTTCATCTAAATTTATTAATTAAGACATTTTATATGTGTCTTGTTACTTATGTGACAACCAAAGTATGGAAGGCACTTACTGCCGAATTAACAAATTTCTTTGGTTAAATTAGAAATTCCTAAATTTAGAAAGTTTCAAATAATTTATCGAATGAACAAAAAGCGTTTGATTGAATGAAATTTGCATTTATGGTCTACCAACAATAAAATGACCTTATAAATGATATTTATTCAAATAACGAAGAGATCAAACTTCAACATTTCTTCTCCCTTCTTTTCGTTGAGGAGAAGAGGGGAGAGGGAGAGAGGTTTCTTCCCCCTTCTTAGATCATTGAACTTGGCGAAAAGGCTGCAACTTGATCAGTACTAATGCTACCTATAAAGGTTGAGTACAAGATTAGATTAGCCTACTTTGCTTGCTATAATACAATTATTAAAAGTCAAACATTTGAATTTTATTAACATATATRAATCTGCGTCACCTTTCCTTGTGAAATAATGAAACATTAATTATATCATTGGAAAGATGGAAGATCCGTTCCGTCCGCAATTGGTCAGGAGATCGTGTTGAGGACTTCATCTTTTGGAACTAGAAGTATATCAAATTAGTAACTTGTAAATTTCCTTAATCATTTAATATATATTGTAATAATATCAAAAGAGTTAAATATATCAATGYTATTTTATTTTTTATATACATTTAGGCCTTGTTTTATTATTAATGGTTCTCAACTTGGAATATAATTAGATTTTTTATTATTAAATTTCGTCACTTAAAAAATTATTTTGATATTCGAAAAGACATTATATTTCTCAAATAAAAGAAGGTGATTGTATAATTTCAGGAAAAAGAATAGTTACGAGATGATATTTTGATTATTTTAATCAAGATCTTAAAATAAAATATGCATAATAAATTTTAAAAAATTTAGTAACTTTTTTTTTTATGTCTCTCTTCCCTTCTTCCTCTCGTTCTTTTCTTTCACAACTAAACTCTTCTCTGAAAATTCCATAAACTCTTCCATAGAAAAATCCTTTACTCATTTGCATCCTAACCACTATAACCAAAATTAAGTCTTATTGCGAGTTGTTTAGATTTATTCTTTACATTGAACATGTTGAATATATCCTCTTACCATAACAAAAGGTTTTGCTTTAATATACTATTGTCATCTTTCTATTATACTTAAAGTCACACATAAAAAGGAAAAAAATTATAAACCTTAACAATTTTGCGACAACTCATGAATAAAGAGAAAGATAAATAAATAAAATCTCCAAATAAGTATTTAATTAGTATTCTAATACCAAATAAAGTGTTCGGGCCAATAAGATGAAAAAAACAAAAAATGAAGTTGTGACATATATGCAATCGCTACAAATTCAAAAGATCAGATCTCAAAATTAAAAACAAAAGTGCATCACAAGTAAATTCAGGACTTGATTTCATTTATTTTTTAAATTAATATATTAATCATATGAGATATGGTTTTTTTTTAAAAAATATTCGAAAGAATTTAGTTACTCTTAGATAATTAATATTTTGAACTAAAAAATTATTTAATTTACTATAAATATTAATTAGTTAAATTTATTTACTTAATGAGAATAAATCTATGTTTAATTCATTTCTATTTTAATATATGGTAATAGATGCTTAATATTGATTAGTCGGCTTCATTGATGTTCAAATTATTATATTTACTTATGAGACTAATTTGAACAATTTAATACAAATATAAATTTATTTTCCAATCACATAATATTATACCAAACACTTATAAGAGATCTTTTATTATTTTCCTTCATACTCCTTTTCTCTCAAAAAAAGATAAATCTCAAAAGATCTTTATTTCTTATATTTTGATTTCAAATAATTAAATTCTATGTATAACCTTCACTTCCCGTAAATCAGACCAGGTTAACAGTTCTATCTCTAGTCTACGAAGCTATTACCGCAATGATATATGTCATAGTTTAGGAATGGAGAATCAAGTTCTCGACCATGTTAAGAATTCATCTATTATGCTATTAACCAATGGCAACTTTTCTTTTATTCCTAAATATTGGATTCAATTTCTTAACAATACCACAGTTAAATGGCTTATGCTTATTAAAAAAAAAATTTATTAGAAGGAAAAAAAATCCTAAAGAATGCTTCTTCAATTTAATAATTTTACTATATGAGGATTAATGATTATCGATAACTTAAGCATTTAAAGGAATTATATTATTTTATTCATCTTAAATGAACGGTCCTTTTAGATAAGATTACATATTTTAAGAAAGTGTTGATACTTATAAATTTTTTAAATGAAATGATGTTTTTAGTATTCTTTTAATTTCTTACAGATATTGAATGCTTTGATCAATRTATGAATCCAACACATTGGAAATAACTAGAATTAAATAGGTTAATTAATTAGGGATAAAGTAAACAAAATATTTTAAAAATTATAAATTTTCTAAAATGACAAACAATTTGAAAAGAAAAAAACCTTCTCAAACGACCATTTTTTTTTTTATGGATAAGAAAAAAAACAGTTATTTTAAAATAAAAGGAATAACTATTAAAGTAATAGGCTGGACTTGGAATTTAGGAATTGTAAAACAATTAATTACATTCACTTATTAAATTAAAAGCAAGAATATATATATAAACCGCGGGTACCGCCAGGCTAACTACTAAGGATTTCAGTATTTGACTGCACGTCGATTTCATTGATTAAAGAAATTTAAAAATCAATAAGTAAAAAGGAAATAAAATAAAAGGAATTAAGTAGCTGTCCTTGAGGACATGGCGTATACATATATATATATTCTTCCTAGCAGACTTGCAGAATTCTCATGACTGGGACATCGAAAGTTTATCAAGAAGGTGGATCATTATATAAGTAATTCTGACATTATTTCCATGTTTTGATCCTTGAAATCTTGTTCAGTTTCTCAAAAAATGTCATCTTCAAGTACCAGCAAATTCAGTACAGTTCAAGAGAAACTTGGATTTTCTTCTGAAAGTATTCTTATTGCTAATTTATGTAGACTACTGCTCATTGCAGGTCTTCTCTTTTTTGTAATTTTTGTATTCTTTCTCAGTGATCCCAGTTGCCCAGCTTCTAGTTTCTTCTCAATTTCTCCTTCGAGAATAGCAAAATTTTCGCCTTCAGAATCAACAAATTTCTCCTCCAATGATGATTCACCTCTTAATCTTAGCCACCTTGCTTTTGGACTTCAAGGTTCAGAGAGAACATATCACCATAGAAAAAACTACCTTGAAGCATGGTGGAGACCGAATATTACTCGAGGATACGTCTACTTAGACAAGGCTCCCACTGGAGACCTACTCCCATGGTCTCCAAAATCGCCTCCTTGTAGGGTCAATGATGATCTTAGCAAGTTGATTGAAGAAATCAAACCAAGGTCTCCATTGATGCCGCGAATGGTACATGGGATTCTGGAGTTGTTTCGCGAAGAGCAGGAAGGCCTTAGATGGTTTATCATGGGGGATGATGATACAGTTTTCTTTGTTGATAATTTAGTTGATGTTCTTTCAAAGTATGACCATAGAAAGTACTATTACATTGGTTATCCATCAGAATTCGTTTTATCGAATTTCTGGTTCAACTTTAACCAGGCATTTGGTGGGGGAGGGATCATTCTCAGTTATCCTTTGGCGAAGGCTCTTGTCAGAGATATGAATCGTTGTCTCAGAACATATTCAAATCTTTCTGCTGATCTAATGACCATGGCTTGTTTGGCTGATATTGGCGTTAATCTAACTCCACACAAAGGGGTACATCAGGTACAATGAATTCATCATTTTTTTCCTTCTCTTGATTATTTTTGTCGCATATGTATAGGACCAAATCCATTCAATTTCTAAAGCAGATTTATTATAGTACATTCAATCTCTTTTAGCTTGGTTCGTACCTCYCCCCGAATTTGATGAGTTCAATTTTTCGTTTCTGGATTAGTAAAATGTATCATTGAATGATTCTCTTTCCATTCGATCGCTTTGCAGTTAGATAAGTTCCATTGAATCTCATTCAGATTTTAGGAGAAAAAATGGAAAGTGAAAGTATCCCTTCTTTGCACTTCTAGACGCTGACACGAACTCTGAGAATTGATCATCTTGACTAGTATGCCTAAGCGCCATATTTCCTAGAGTTCGAAGTTGGAAAGGGTCATCTTGACTAGTAAAGATGTGCTGGCTTACTTTTCTTGCTTTTTAAACCAATACTTCCTTATATGCATATTCTTCGATTCGGATAATTATCTTTCATCGTTCGAAATATGATCAAATATTTTCCCGCAATATGTCTCAGTGAGAAATTTCTTTCTAGAACCATCCATATTTATCTCTTCATTGGTTCCTGTGTTTAAAAGAAATGCGATATTTTTGGAGAAGCCGGAGATATATAAGTGGTTCTCTGTATACTGTTGGTCTTTGCAAATTGAAACATATGATTCATTCAAATTTCATTTGCAGACTGATTTACGAGGCGATTTATCGGGTTTCTTATCATCTCATCCCAAAGAGTTAGTTCTGTCTCTTCACCACTTCGATGTCTTGGATCCACTCTTCCCCAAAATGAATCGTTTCGATTCGACACGCCACTTAATGAAAGCAGGAAACATGGATCAATCTCGGCTATTTCAGCAAACAATCTGCTACCACAGGCAAAAGAACTGGACATTTTCCATTTCATGGGGCTTCTCAGCTCACATCTACGAGAATCTTCTTCGTCGTAGTTGGCTACAAACTCCCATTGAAACGTTTCAAACGTGGGCAAGAAGTACAAAGCCACCACATTTTATGTTTCAGACGAGAAGGCCCTTCGGTGATCCTTGTGAAGCTCCTCATGTTTTTTTCTTGGAAACGATTGAGAAAATTTCATCAGGAAATGAAGTTCTCACCATCTACAGTCGCTCTGCCCCTCGTGGCTTGCCTGCTTGTGCTGCTACTGGTAACCATTCTGCTGAATATGTATCGAAGATTCGCGTGATTTCATTGGCACAAAAGCGTACTGAGGTCAGTTTTGAAAGGTTTATTTTTCTTTTCATATTTCTTCGTTGTCCTCAAGATCTTGCTACATGAAACCGTACACGAGACAATAATTCAARAGAACTAAATTATAATGACTTTCTTTATTGTCTCTGCATGTTTCAGAAAAACCAAGACAGACAAGTTTAGCAAGTGTCATTAGTTGTAATTCTTTAACCATGTCGTCCTTAGTTTAGAAATATTAAGTTTCAAGAAGTTTGTCGACTAAAAGTGGCAATAGGCGTCCTCATTTGGCTTCATATTCAAGTAACCTTGAAATCTGCAACCTAAAATCTACTGCAGTGCAGATTTATCATTATATATTTATTGAATTCACAGTCAACTATAGTAGTTTTGTGCCAGTTAAGGGGAGATAGTTTATTTACAAATTAATATAAATTAGTATTTTCACGCAATCAAGAATTCGACTTCCAGTCGGAAGAGGGGGAAAAAAAAAATAGACATGAACCGGGACTTATTGCAAAATAAGTTTAATGAAAAACCACTTTTTATAAAGCTCAAAAACCATTCACAGGGCAGTAACCTGTGTTATCCCCCGCTCACCCACCTCTATCTTTTTGTTTTTGCTTTCTTGGGAAATACATGTTGAGTTGCATTCTCACTTGTTTTCTATGTTTATTTACTCCTTTTTGCAGATCAATAGATGTGAATGCTGTGATGTTCTTCGCATGGACGATACAGGCATGGCAGAGGTCAAATTCAGGGAGTGCATGGCAGATGAAATCATAGCTTAAACAAGTCTTAGGTACTTTTGTGATGCACAGAATTTCAAATACTAGAAATCTTTTAGCTTTTCGGGATAATAAACTATATATTGCACAACTTTTAAACTAATTAAGTGCAACCAATTTATTGCACTTATTTCCATTATCGAAGTTGATGCAAAAGACAAACTTAACTTTTAAAGATCAAATTTGGCAACCAATCCGAAAGCAACCAAATGTTTCCCAAAAAAGTATRATTATATTTCCAATACAAAAGTAGACTGAACTTTTTTATCAGGTAAAAGGAAAACTCAAAAAGGGCTTTTTAATTATTTTAAACACGAGACTAAAAATTAGTAGGAGTAGGAAGAACATGCAAAAAAGCAAAAAGAAATAAATACTAAGAGTTGATTGGATAATAAAATCAAATAATTAAAACTGAATTAGTTAAAAGTTACTTGATTAATTCAATCTACGAGTTGTGACTAGTAGTGCCCGTATGTGTTTTTCCAGGACAGACTACCTCTCATTGGCGCTACCGATAATATGACTTACATATATAGTATCCGGTTTGACATGGTTATCCCCATGTGAACATAAGATTAAACTAACAAGATTGCCATTAATAGAGATATACTACAATGGAGTTTCATATTCTCGGATAGTTGTGCGGGGGAGGGTTTGCCTACAAATTTCTTGAGTTTATCAAAGGCAAGATGGCAATTCTCATTTTTAGGGTTCCTAAATAGTCTATACGATGGGATGGCTATTTCTCTTGAATTAGATACGAATCTACTTGGAGCCACTAGCAAGCCTGTGAATTGTTGTACATCTTTGATTGAGGTCTAGGCTTTTATCTGTATGATAGTAGCTATCTTCATCGGATTTACTTCAATGCCTTTATGAGATACTTGGCACCCCCATAACTTTCTAGGTTCAACCCTGAAAGAATTTTTCTTGGATTTGAGTTCCATACCAATGTCTCTCATCCATAGAAATATTTCTTTTGGCTTTTTTTTTCTATTTTGGATGCAATTTGAGAAACAATGCGTCAGTGGACATGTTTTTGAAACATTCCCATTAATGGATGGAACACATTTTAATACGTTYAGTAAAAAAATAATGCATTCTCAACCTACGTTAGCTTTCCAGATCAACACATCAGTTGAATGGTTCAGTTTTGTACCCAACACATTTGCCAAATCCGTTTGTCTTCTTTCACTTGCTTCTACAGCTTTCCATACTTACGATTCTATAAAAACCAACACATAATTTTAGAAGCTTAGAACAACCTATAAACACATAAATTTGTAATGATATTCCTTCTGAGAATACAAATTACCACAACAATCCTTATCAAATATAAACTTTTCATACATTGTTTCTCAAATACAAACTATCATAATTTTCATATCAATCACAACATTATCAATCCTTGCCATATACAAATTATAATGTTATGTAAATAAAGATTTGAATTCAACACATATCAAGATATGAAATCGTCAAACATAGCACCTATTGGTAAATATTTGAATTGAACATATTACATAAAAGTTCATATCCATTTCAACAAATTACTCTAAAACTGTCCTGAGGATGATGGTCCTTAGAATCTATTGTTTACACAATTCCGCCTATTGTGAGTGGGTTGGTAGCAATTTCCATATTTGGGGGAGAGTCRGGGCAGCGGAAATCCRTTTCTCCTTGTAACCTTATAGTACGCCTCTGTCCTAGACAACTAATTCTTGTTATGTTTAAGGGTGAAAGGTGGAACTCTACAAGTTGACTTATTTCCAACCGGATAGAATCACAACTGTATGTGTTTCTATAATTATCCTTGGAACAAAATTCATCGAAATAAACTCTAACGTCACAACCTTTTTTCAAAGAAACAAAATACATTTTGGTAACATAGTATTCCCAATAAACTTCACCTTTGACAATTGAACACTTTCTTGCTCATGTTGGCCGTGTAAACATGATTACACCTTCGACCTTGTCTTAGTGGAGTACCGAAACTAAATAATCTGGTTTGTAGATTGTATTGACCGACTGAGTGCATTTTTGTCTTGGCTTTGAGATCGGTGTAAATCTTCTATATTTTAGGTGGAAATGGATATTGACAGTGAACTAGCTCCTCCCGGTGTTGGCAAAAGTAACCAAAAGGTTTCCTAAAGATCATCTCAACCAAAACCTTGAGAAGAAGTGCACAGGTTCTCTTCATAACACTATTAAGAGATTCAAACAAGTTAGTCGTCAAAATTGCCTACCTATATCCCCCATCATGCAATAAAGCTCATTTGTCAAGAGAGATATTCATCAACTATTCATGTTGTAATACTCGAGATTTTACTTTTTATTAATTTTATAAATTTTGTATGGTCGTATGATTACGTGTGCTAACTAGGGTTGGAAATTTTCTATGTGGTTATTGTTTAATTGTACGTTTAATAAGTATGAGATTATCGCGTTAATCGAATAAGGGTCCTTGGTTGGTTAGAGGCTCGACTAGTTGGGCTTATTCGTTTTTCAGTCGGAAGGTAGATGTTTATTGAAAGAAAAGCYCGTAGAATTTAATTTAATGGACTAGATTAGTTGTGGAATGGGAAGGCGCAAAGGGTTGGGTTAGGGCCCAAGTTTGAAGTTAAAAAAAAAAGGGAGAAAAAGAAAGGAAAAAGAAATATATAAAAAAGAAAGAAAGGGAAACCCTAAACCCTTCTTCTTTCTCTCCTGGTTGCAGTCGCTGCCACCCCTCCCCGTCACACTCGGCGCCTCTCTTTGTCCCTCTGCTGACGTGGCAAATCATCGCCGTGTGCTACGCTGCCTAGATCCGCAATAAGCCATCGGACCCTGCTGCTTGGAGGACTCTGTCTGTGACGTAGCCAGGCTACGAAGTGCTAGATTCTCTCCGCGACTGGCCGAAGACTCCTCAGCCGCACTGCTGCCTCCTCTGCTGGAAAATTATCGCTGTTCCAGAGCTACTAACTCTCTGTCAGATCGAAGCAAATCAGTCTAGCAACCGTGCGATTTGCGATCGCTGCGTCTGCCCTCGCCGCCACTTCTGGTTACACTGCTGCGAGTTGTTGCATGCCAGGAGGATCCGCACATTCAGCCAGAGATCATCCAGATCGAGACCTCGTTCTGTCTCCCAGACCTGCCGACGATTTCCTCTGTCTATCGTGTGCGGCTGTTGCCCACTACCCCAGCTCGATTGGAGCTGCGAATCGGTGCCGCACCTTTGCCAGCGCCACTTACCGGCATTCAAACCCGATTGCTGGCTCCTCGAAGAACCCAAATCTGTTTGACAGGTTCGAGAGTCACAGATCTACCATCTTCTTCTTCTTTGCTTGACCAGAGTTTGCCATAGCCACATAAAGGTTTGATTTATGCATAAGAACCGTGACTGCTCGGGGAAGCCTTGCTGTGCAACCATCGCTCGCCGCTTGGCTGTCACTTTCTGCTCTTTGTCTTTGCTGCTCGTGTTTCCTAACATTGCTGTTGCAGATCCACTGTCTACGATCGAGATTTCTGCTTGCGGTGGTCCAGAATTTTGCTCTGTTGCTACTCGGTTGTTTATCAAAGGGTGCTGATCCACTAAGTTCGACCGACGCCCAGCAACCAGGCACCCAGCAACAGGTGCTCACGTGTTCAGCAATAGGCACCGAGACGCCCAGGCTACGGGGCTTCATGCGCGACCAGGGCTATTGAGCACGCGCTGCCTGAGCGCACACCCAAGACACAATGCCACTTCCACGGCACTTGGAGTTTGTAGATTTAAAAGTGAAAATATTACTATTCGATATTGGAATTTGATAACCTATGTAATCATGTCCTAAAGTGAAATTATGGCAGAACATAGATTAGGTTTAATACCCAAGTTAAGGAATTTAAGTTATACCTTCAAGAACGTGATAATAAGTGATGTGGGAATTAAATATGAATTAAAAATTTACAAATGACGTTCATGGAATGACATTGAATATCTAAGCTTGGACAATCGTACTAAATGGACTTTCCTTCTATAATCACAATTAGGTCGTTTTCGAGTGCATTGACGTTGAGAACGGTCAAGAGATTCCATTTTTGCAATTTAAATAAGAACCTTTAACATAAAGGATTCCAGGTAAGTAAATTCTCACATTTTATTGACGCATATGTATTGATGTTTCTAAATTCCTTCTTGGTAAATTGAATATGATGTCTATGAGTTCTATGTAAGTAAATCCCTATACCCACCTACCTCTTTCGTTGTGTGTTATGTAGTRGCTGTATGAGACTGCGTTATGAAATGTGTTGAGATTGTGTGGAATATTTTCATGTGATTTATATTTTGTACCGTTATTATGTTGAATGGTATTTTGATACAGTTTTATGTAGTTCATGTCATGGGCATGTAGTATAGTATTCTACATCATTCCTGGCATGAGCCATTCATACATTTATAAAGCGAATGGTTTAGGAAATGAATTTTAAAAATGAATGAAATTTTATAAATGTATTATATTCAGGAAAATGTTAAGATTTTTGAAAAATGAGTGTAAACCTAACCATGCAATATGTGAGTGGGAAATGGAGCGTGGGGGACCGACACACCCGACCTAACCCTTTTGGAGGGTAGGAAGATACGTAATGTCCACCTCTTTGGAGGTGAAAAAATGAAAGGAAAAGTAAAGAAATGTTAACCGCTTTGCGGTTCTACCGATAGAAATGTAATCGGGTTTCAAAAAATAATGGTCCACTGCAAGCTTAATAGCTAGGCGTTACACTCAGTGAGCTTACAACTGTAATGAAATGGAAAGGCTTTGCAAAGTTCTTACATTTTGAAAGGAAAGTTTTTATGAAAATGTTATGAAATGGAAATGTTTAGAAAGTTTTCAATGAGAAAGTGAAATTTTATAATCTACGAGATGTAGGGCATTATTCATGCATTCATGCATGAGATTTACTTACTGAGCTTTATAACTCATTCCATTCCCTTCGTTCTTCATTTCAGGTGATGTGTATGGTGCGTGAAGGTCGCTTGTGGGCAGGTCTTGATACCCTGAAGCATTTTTTTAAAATAAATTTTACTGAATATGATAGATGGTCGACTAGACTAGTTTTGTGGATTGTTAAGATATTTCTTTATTGGTTTAATTATCGTGCTTTAAATTCTTTTGGTTTTCGCAATTTTTAGTTTTGATAAATGTTAGGTTGGTAAAAGATTTGTTGGAATACACTACTTATTATATTAATGTTTGTTGGGTTGGAATGCATGTTGTTTACGGATGTTGAAAATATTTGAGAAATCTTTTGAATGTATATAGGGGGTAGTTGTTGAAATTGTAGAGGAAACTCTGCTGAGATTTTTATAAATCTCTTTTCTATTTTAATTTCAAGATTTTTATTGTTTCAAAAATTTTTGCAAATTCATGTCAGTGAGTAAATGGTGATATTCTTGGGTTAGGATAAAATTTCTTAATCTGGAGGTATTACACATACACTGCCTGACTTCTTTTTTTGATCTCTTCCATGTGTATAGCCCTCAAAATTATCGGTAGTTAGTTAGCTATCTTAATCGTTTACAATTATATATATCCGTAAGTCCTRCATCTTTTTTGTCCTTTTAATTAGAGAGTCAACTCCTCATAGGTTAGATGACCATGTTTTGTGGTTTGAGCCGTAGTGTGTGGTACTAGATTAGTCGAATCCGGACTAAAAAAAGGGTGAATAAAAAAATCCTAGACAAGACCCCAACTCTGTCTGATTACATTTGTGCCCCTGATTTAAAATTGACTAATGAGAGGGGGCCTTTGCCACTTTGCATGCATGCAAGGGGTAGCCACCCAAGAGGACCAATAGAAACTCACCTTGCTTTATTGTTTTTCTTCAAGTTTGACCAACCTACTATTGGGGGAATAATTGTAATCGTGATGCAATAATATGAGTTTATGAAGCTCATGCAAGTATACACGATCTCAACAAGTAATATAGTAATAAGTGGACTTAGATCCCACAAGGATTGATGCTATAGTAGTGATATGAATGTTATAAAAAATGATTTGATAAATTGGAATGGGTAAATTATGAAGATAAAAATAAAACTAAGTACATTTTAATTAAAATGATTAGATATTAGAAAGCAATGGACAAGTGAGTAGAAAGATAATCACTGAAAAATGAAATTTAGTTAAGAATATATGGAACCCTTAAGTATGATGTTTATAAGATATGGTTATGCATACCACATCATTGTTCACAGCACATTGGCAATATAGTGAGTACAAGGGTACCTAGACAAACCTGTGCTGAAGGAGTGATGAAAAGGAATGCTATACCAGGGAGTATGAAAGACAAAAGGATAGAGTCCTTAGTTTTTCAACCTTTTGATCCTATCAAATACCATGACATTAGCCCCATAGTACCTCGGGTGACTAAGTCCTTAATCCCATAATAAGCCTACCCTATCATAGCAATCTTGAGACCTTTGCTACCTTGTTATTTGATGCGCAAGTGTTATGTTGGTCGTAATACGGTATTAGGCTCAACCATATTAGCTTTGTTTGATATCTAACTGTAGTCCGTTAAAAGAAAGCTGAGCTCATATTAGCAATCCTAAGGATATACAAGGCAGTGTGGGCATCACCTCGTGCTACAGAAATGCTACAACATTACTCTCTAGTGCAAACACTACTTGATCTTTTCGATATTCTCCCTTAATTGGCTCAAGTAATGGTATTGGAATTAGTATTTAGTACCAAATCTCTAGATTCAAGATGGTATTGTTCTCAATATTCTCTCACCAAAAACCTAATTCAAAACCACTCATACTCACAATGCAATGGAGATCATAGCTTGATGCTACAACAATCATGCAACCCATTCACCCTACCCAAGGCTTTCTACTAGATTTAACATTTCACCCTATGTTTTCAACTATAGCTTAGAAGGGTAGTTTATCGTTGGGAATAAATCCCTTGGATAAACTGTCAACTACCTTAAGCATGCAAAGCCTAATTAGCACATAAACAATACTTAAGTTCACCTCAATTCCTAACTAAAGATTGAATTGGCTCATGCTCAATAAATCGAACACAATATTGCATAAATCATTATGTTATATAAATGATCAAATATCAAGTTTAGCTCGATAGTAACAGAATATAAAATAAATAAAAGTTCAGATAACTCCTGTAAACGGAAGTGCACTTTTGTAGTCTTTGGTGTTGTAGCATCTACTCCCTAAACTGGCATAAAATTTGTATAATTTTGATAGACATCACCCACTAAACTCTCATTTTCTCTTCATTCCACTCCCTAATAGCCGAGCTCACACACAACGCATACTTCTCTTTTTCGGCCTCTCTTGCTCTCTTGCTCTCTCTACACGTCTTTACTCACCGAAAGACTAAAAAAAAAAAAACAAGAAAACACTTGTTGTTTCCTCTACTATGTCGAGTTCCAGTAGCTACAATTTCATTCTTGTTTAATGAAGGAGGAAGATATCAAGTCTAAGCTCAAGGTAAGCTGAAAACTTCACTTCTTGGAGTTATTTTCTTTCTTCTTTCCTTTACTATTCTTGCACCAACACTGAAATCCACCTTTCTTTTCCTTAAATCTATGATCATCTAGGGTTTCGTGTAGTATTAGAGCTACTAGGAAGCTGCTTGATTGTTGTTCCTTGATTTCCARTAAGAACACTAAAATTTTCAGGTTAGGATGTTTTTAGATCTTYATTTCCTATGAATTTCAGCAGCTAAATTTCCTCTATTTTAAGATTTTGAATCTGATTGTATTGATTGGAATGAGGTTTAAGTGATGCGATGTTGATAATGCATGATTGTTAAGGAGAATAAGTTTGTTAATGTGTTGATGATGGTGGTGATAATTTCTGGTTTGTTGAGATGACTGATGGCATGGATTAAATTTGAATTGGTATGGAATAATGGATTTTGGAGGAAGTTTTGTGGACTATAATAGCTTGGTGATGCTACATTTTAATTATATTTGAGAGATTACTTTTCATGCCTTGTTTAATTTTGACTTGTTTCGGATATGGTGTTGATAAACTCTATTATGAGGGTCTTATGGGATTGATATGAGACCAATTTGTGGAATCAGAATGCCAAGGAGATATCCCTGTTTCTTAGGAGCATCTTTTAACCGACCATGTAGGAAAAGGCCATCTAGAATGCAAGATATAGGCTAATTATCAAACTCTGTCAATTTTGGCTTGCAATTGTCTTACCAATTATTTTAGTGACACTACAACTTTACTGCACTTCTAAATAAGAAGTTTCTTATATTGATAGAGTCCCCTATGTCTTAGGAACATTTTTCAATAGGTCTTATAGGAAACTCTTCCTAGAACCCGAGTGATGACTATTTTATTGAACCCTGCCAATTTTGCACAATGCTTAGCACAATTGTGTTTTCCTTAAATTTATGAGAATTGTTGAAACATCAAAATGCCAGCCCTCTAATATGCATAGATAGCTCTAAGTATTAAGAGTTCCAGCCACTATTTTCATGGGTTAAGGTCACCTGAAAACTGAGATATGCCTATTTTCCTAAACCTTGGCAGCCTAGACTGAAGATTATTTTCCTACACCCTTTGCCAAGTTATTTTTTTTTTAGTTCTCGAAAGTATAAGAGTTTTCTTACTCTATTTTGCAACTTGTACCTCACTTTTCATAATGAATTTTGACTCTGACTGTATATACCATTTTCCTTATGAAAATCTTTCTAAATACTACCTTAATTCCGTAAGAATAATTATCCATGAGAACCTTCTTAGCATGCATCATAGATCTTGAAACCCTAGGTTTGGGATTCATCAAGATTAGTGGTCTTGGCTAGCTATAAGAGTTATAATATTGTACTTTATAGTTTAGATCGAGTTATCTTTGAATCTAGAGTAAGTATGCTCATGTGTTGTGTCTCTAGGGAGTGGACCCGGAGTATTTAAGAATCTCGAACCGAYTTATGACTGATGAAATGGGTTCCTAAAACTCCTTTAGAGGACAATGGTATAACAAATGGAAGTGCTAGTTTTGAAATGCTTTCAACTATGGATTTTGTATCCATGTTTTATAGCACGACTCGTTCTTATTTTAAATAGCATGAGCCCTTCAAATTTGTATTGATTCAATATTTTTCGTAAACGACACTGCATTGATCATGGATTTCTAAGGTTTTACTAGTATTGATAATGCTATTGTTATTGTTATGGATTATATCTTGTAGTGACGTCATCAACTCTGAGTGCTAGTCCAGAGGCGAAGTACTGCATGTGGTTGGTCCCCTTATGAAAGTTCTCGGGGTTTGCCAAATGGCCGAAATTGATCGATCATACCTATAGTCAGTCAGGAACATGTCGGGCAGACGATTGCACTATTAGGTAACACGGAGTATATGGACAACCGTACCTTGGTTAGGCTGACTTCAATTGCTGCTTTAGCTAGCAAAGGAAAAGGTATATATAATCATGGGTAAAAGTTGAAAATCGCATCTTAGCCAAGGGTGATAAGGCCGGTAACTTGACCCTATAGAGTATATCTCTAACAGTTAAGGTTTGTATTGTATTATTTGTATTGCCATATTGGAATAGTATATAATGATACGGTTTTCATAATATGTTTTCAAAACCACTTGTATGTTCAAGGCAAATATTTTGGGCAAGTGAAGTGTGTGAAAACCTATTGATTTTACTAGTAATTATGTGCATATTTTTACCATTTTTAATATGATGAAGTACTACTTTGTACTATTTTACCTTGAATATAGCTTAAATCCAATCAAGTGACTTTATTTGTGTAATATTGTAAAATTATAGAGTTAATGTGTCATTATTGATGTAAAATACCCTATTTTGTAGGAAGAAAGGATTATATAAACAAAATAGAATGTTACTTGATGAAAAAGTATGATTTGTTCTATGATGCTAAAATGTAGAGCAATGGCTTAGAAATACAATACTGYAGCAATAATCTAAGGAGTAGAGGAAAATATAATATTTGAAGAAAGAAAGTCAACAAACAAAAAGAATCATCATTGGAAAGAGAAAAAATCAAATCTAAAGCCAAAAAGAAAAAATGTAAAAAGCAAAAAGTAAAAAGTAAAAAGGTAAAAAGCAAAAAGTTATCTCTGATACAATTTTGCCAAGCTTCCAAATGAAGCTTCAGGAGACAAAAGAGGGAAAAAGGGGAGAACAGAAGCCATTCAAGCATCAAGAGCAAAATACAAAGAAGAAGAAAAGAGAAAAAGAGGAGAAGAAAGGTAGCAAAATGAGGGAAGTTTGGAAGAAGAAGAAGAAGAAGACGACTTCAAGAAAGCCTTTCACCATTGGACTTCATCAACCTCTTTAAGCTTTGTTTCTCCTTCTCTTAGTGGTTATTTTGACATGCATTTCAATATGTTAATCTTTCACATCTTATATTTTATTTCATCCAAGAATATGAACTACCTTTTTAGAATTTAGAGTTTTGATGAGCCTATGTATTTAATGTTTATTTGAATGATTTGCGCAAGGTTTGCTCTTTATGAATGCTTTACTCAAGGTTATATATTGTTTACATTCACTATTTTATTGGCCATGAATAGTATTTGTTTGAGCTTCTTAAACTCTAGAAGGTAGTGAAAGAGGTAAAAGACTCGAGTAGATGTGGGTTTGGTAATCTTGAGGTAAGGTTTAATATTTTAGGGATACTATAGAATATTGGAGATATTGATATTTCACCCATAAAATCATATGATACTTGAATTTTATTTGTGTTCCTTAAGGTAAGTAACTCAGACAGATAGAACAACTTAGTGAAATAGGAATAAGGACCAACAAACTGAAAGAGTGAGATCATTTCTGTCTCGATTTGCATTTCTACTGTAGCTAAACAGTTGCTGTAGTATTACGCTCAGAAGTCATTAGACATTAGTAAATTGGAGATTCTTGACTCTAATTCACTTTTAAGATCTTGATCATTTCGTTTAYGCAATTACTGTGATTGTTTCCAAATATTTGTGATTAGATAAATTTAGATTATTTTACTTTATTCTCATGACAACCAACAACTAATTGATTTTATTAGGAATTTAAACAATCACTTTTGAACCAACAACCTTTATGGAGCGATACTCTTATTCACTCTATATTACTTGTGGACCGTGTATACTTACATGAGTAAAACTTTATTGCATATGTGATTTTGTCTATCAAGTTTTTGATGCCATTGCTGGGGATTGTTATGTGTTTAAGTGGTGTTTAAATTCTGTTGCTTTTTAAATTCTTATTTATATTCTATATTCTTATCTTTTTATTGATTCTTCTATTATTATTTTCTACAAGCTTTGACATCAATGTATAAGGAGAAAGCAACATTCTGATCCACAAAATAATAGAGATGTACGATGAAGCCAATGATGTGACAACATTGGTAACTAAAGTGGCTAACCTGAAAAGCACTATCAAAACAATGAGTTGGTTGATGCTACAACAATCTAGGATATCTTGTGTTTATTGTGGTGAGGAGCATACATATGACAATTGTCCATCAAACCCAGAATCAATGGGTTCTGTGGAGAACTGGTATAATCCATACTCTAACACCCATAACCTTGATTGGGGGCAACAACCAAACCACTCATGGCTCAACCAGGGTGAAAATTCATCAATGCTATAGGAAAATGAACCAACAATCCAATACTTTTCCCACAAGATCAACAACAAAGAGGACAACCTATGGATCGAAATAGTTTTCTTGAAATACGTCTAAGAATTTCATTGCCAAGAGTGAGACAGATACTCAAAAGTAAAATTCAGCTATTTAAAGTCACACTATTTCACTTAGGAGTTTGGAGAATCACATAGGATAGCTAACAAATGCCTTAAACATATAGCTTAACGTTCTCTCCCTAGTGATACGGAATTTCCAAGAATTGATGGAAAAGAACATGCAAGGCTATCACTTTGAAGACTGGTAAGGAGTTGGGTGAACCTCGTCAAAAGAATAAAGTTCCAGCCAAAAGAGAAGTGATAGAGAGTAAAAAGGAGGTCGAAATTGTCATTAACAATTAGTCTAAGGCAAACTRAACTCAATGCTCTAGCATCACTAGTTAATGCAGAAAATTCTGATGCTGTAGCATTGCTATCAGATAGGGCAGATTTGCAATCCGTCCACCAAAAGTTGCCATTTTCCCAACAATTTCAGAAAAAGTTTAAGGACAATTCTGATGAGTTAGTTGTTGTAATTACTTTTGTAGCAATTGGACAACCAAGCATGTTGAAGCTTAATCGAGTGGCGAAGTGTAGAACGATTGAAAATGAGAATGCCAAGGAGGACAGAGAAAAGATTAAGAAATGGCAAGGTGTGATGATCCAACAAATTATGTGGAGATCAAGAAAAATTTCTCCAATAAACGGGCTGAAGATCAAGCACCGTTGTTGAGAAAAGTTGGACACTCACTAGGGGAGTATGTTTCAAATTTTAATTATTATTGCTTTTCGAAATATTTAATTTCAGTTTTTTTTGATTGATATTTTGTTTTAGGATACATGCCTTTAGTTTGGATCTGTTGAACAGTTTTTGATTTTGATGCTTTATTAATGGGTAGTTCAATCTAACTTTTGGGATTGTTTGCTTAAATTGTTTTGGACAACAATCATTAGATTGAATTATATTTTTGTTACAAAATTAGCTTATCTATTTTGGGACCATTTGACTTGTGGTTTAGTGACTTGCTAATTATGTATTAGGAATATTTAATGGCTAAAAAGCTATGGGAATTGGCTTCTTGAATAGATTTTATTAGTTTGTTTTAATTCCAATTTTTTGATGTTTTACTCTTGGTGTTAGTTATCCTATGTGGCTTTATTCCTTATTTCACAAACTTTTTGTTCAATGTTGGGGTAGGTTGATATAACTGCATTGTTATAGCCTGCCTGCAGCATTGACTTAATTTACTCTTTCTTTTACTACTTTTGTTCACGGCCGCAACAGGCTAATGTAATGCATTGTTATCGCCTGCCCACAGCATTGACTTAATCTACTCTTTCTTTACTACTTTTGTTCACGGTTGCAATCGGCTGATGCAATTGCATTATTATAGCCACGCTGCAGCATTGACTTATTTTTAATGTTTTGCTACCTCTTGAGGATATAATTGCTATAAGTTGACAGATTCCTCTTCTTAGTCCAATTGTTATTGAGTATGAGTAATCCCTTAAGATTTCAAGTGCTATGTATGGTTATCACTAAATTATTGTTGATCAATACTTGTATATCCCACTCTTTTAAGGACATAAATGCGATTTTAGTTGCGTTTACAAAAGCTTTTGAAACTAGATTACGGAAACCCCTTATTAATCTTAGAAATGGAGTGAAATTTTTTTGAAATAAAATTTCGAACAGTTTTGGGGGGCGTCCTTTGTTTTGATTCAATGATTTACTTTTATGCTATAATAACTAATCCAATGCCTTGAATTTCCTAGCAACCAAAGTTATGTATGTTACCCATGTGTAATTTTACGTCAAAAAGTGATATTAGGTAAAAGTATGAATAGCAACTCTCATTTTTGTCATCTAGACCTAGTAATCGGGAACCTTCATCACAAAATGTTAGTTTTTGCATCAAACAGTTCTTGTGACATTATAGAGTAAAGTTTGTGCACATTGATTAAAAAAAAAAAGGAGAACTTACAATGCTTGCAGCATTGAGGCTGCACCAATATTTTTAACCCCTGTTACCAACCTGATTTCTGCTCATTTTTTTAATTTCTAATTTGAAAAATTCTATATTTGTGTGAAAAGAGGTTTTGTTGAGCACATGTTGAAATCGCGGTAGTCTTTTGTATTGAGTTGGGATAAATTATATTCTTGACATATAATTGGTCATGGTTCATTGCCACATATTTGCTTAAGTTGACCAAAACACTGATCCAATTTTTGTGATGAGTGATGAATCAATTGTTGACTTTTTGCTGAATTATTCAAGGTGGATGATTTGTGTTCCTATTTCTTTCATTATTGCTTGAGGACTAGCAATGTCTAGGTTTGGGGGTGTTGATGTGGGTGAAGATCTATTAATTTTATTAGTAATTATGTGCATATTTTCACCATTTTTAATATAACGAAGTACAACTTTATACTATTTTGCTTTGAATATTRCTTAAATCCAATCAAGTGACTTTATTTATGAATATTGTGAAATTATAGAATTCATGTGTTATGATTGAGGTAAAATGCCCTATTTCATAGGAAGAAAAGATTCTATAAGCAAAGTAGAAGGTTACTTGATGAAAAAGTGAAGACTTGTTCTATGCTACTAAAATGCAGAGCAATGGCTTAGAAATGCAATACTACAACAATAATCTAAGGARTAGAGGAGACTATAATATCTGAAGAAAAAAGTCAACAAACAAAAGGAATCATCATTGGAAAGAGAAGAAGTCAAATCTACAGCCCAAAAGCTAAAAAGAAAAAAAGCAAATAGCAAAAAATAAAAAGTAAAAAGTAAAAAGTTATCTATGCACCTTTTTGCCAAGCTTCCAAATGAAGTTTYAGGAGACAAAAGAGGGGAAAAGGGGAGAACAAAAGCTATTCGGGCATCAAGAGTAAAACGCAAAGAAGAAGAAAAGAGAAAAAAAGAAGGGAGAGAAAGGCAACAAAAAGAGGAAAGTTTGGAAGAAGAAGAAGAAGACTTCAAGAAAGCCTTCACCATTGGACTTCATCAATCTTTTAGGCTTTGTTTCTCCTTGTCTTAATGGTTATTTTGAGATGTATTTTAATATGTTAATTTTTCACATCTTGTATTTCATTTCATCTAAGAACATAAACTAACTTTTTAGAAGTTAGAGTTTTGATGAACCTATGTATTTAATGTCTATTTAAATTATTTGAGCAAGATTTGCTCTTTATGAATGCTTTACTCAAGGTTATATATTATTTGCATTCACTATTTTATTGGCCATGAATAGTATTTGTGTGAGCTTCTTGAGCTTTGAAAGATAGTGAAAGAGATGGAAAATTCGAGTAGATGAGGGTTTTGTTATCGTGAGATAAGGTTTAATATCTTAGGGATACCAAAGAATATTGGAGACATTCATATTCCACCCATAAAATCATATGAGACTTGAATTTTATTTGTATTCCTTAAGCTAAGTAACTCCAGCAGGTAGAACAACTTAGTGAAATAGGAATAAGGACTAATAAACTGAAAGGGTGAGGTCACTTTTGTCTCGATTTACATTTCTACTGTAACTAAACTATTGCTGTAGTATTCTACTCAGAAGTCATTGTTGTAGCCGGTCCCAAAATTGACATTTTGACTTCTTAGACATTAGTAAATTGGGGATTCTTGACTCTAACTCACTTTTAAGATCTTGATCATCTTGTTTATGCAATTGCTGTGATTGTTTTAGAATCGTTGTGATTAGATAAATTTAGATTATTTTACTTTATTCTCGTGACAACCAAAACTAATTAATTTTATTAGCAATTTGAACCATCACTTTTGAACCAACAATCCTTATAGGATGATACTCTTATTCACTTTATATTACTTGTGGATAATGTATACTTACATGAGTGAAGCTTTATTGCGTATACGATTCTGTCTATCAGCAAGTGCCTTGATTTTAACACATGTTACAAGTTTTGTCATAAAGTTATTTATAAACTTCTCATTTGCATTACACCTAAACACAAGCATGGAACTTACTGAGCCTAGTTTATTCTTTTTCCAAATGTGTTTTCTCAGGATTGGGTGCCAAGTGAGTGACTATAAGATGAGGTTTTGGTAGCTTTGTTGTTGTTCTCTTATTTATTCTCCGATAGTCTGTATGTACTCGGGGACTTGCAGAAGTATCTATTTTATTGTAGATGTACTGGTAACTATGAGGAGATGCAATTCTGGGATGGTTGATGACTTGGATTTCTTTTGAGAATTGCTAGTTATATTGTGTTTGGCTTTAAGATTTTAATTTATGTTTGGCATGTATCTCTATTTTGCAAGTTTTGGTGATTGCTAGTGGTATTGTTACTGCCAAGAGACAGGCAGTGACTTGAAAGACTCTAATATTACCTAGAGGCCAAGCGGGGCGTGACACCATGTACATATCATACTTCTGCATCTTAGATATACTTTCTGCCTGATGCATTAGTTTCTTTAATATATTGTTCTTGAAAATGAGAATAAAGTTTGCATAGATATGAGGAAGACAAAATCTTTGGACAACCTTCATATATTTCTAATCTCAACTTTGATTAAAGATGCTCAAAATGCAGAAAGTGTCTATCCAAGATCAAATTTTCAAATTGATCATTGATGACATGAAACCGCAACAGTTGCTTAAATCACCTCTAACTCTCAGCAGATTCTTTATCCATAATGACATGTGCAAGTGAAAAATATGATTGTTAGCATCCCATGAAATGGAAATCAATTGCATTCCATAGTATGAACCACTTAAATGTGTCTCTTCAATAGATATTACTATCCTATAATAAGTAAATCCTTGAATTTGTGCTCTCAATGTCCAAAACATGAATTTAAAAACTTTCACAGTCTCAATACTATCATTGTGATGTTTCCACTTAACAATTGTTCATGAATTTGCATCTGATATGGCAAGAAGGTAGAAAGGAAGAATAGGGAATGTTGATACCCAATTGCCAAATAATAACTCTATTATTGGTTTTTTTGCATTCCATTTTTTGTAAGAATAGCCGGTTGAAACAATTTCATCACCTCCTGGATTATAGCATTGACATGCATCTCTGGATCATCAACAATCAAATGAATGACTTTTCGTGTAATGTAGTTATTATAATGATAAGTTATAAGAATAAAAATAAATTATAATAACAATTATAAATAACAATAATGATAAATGATAAATTAAATAATAATCATAAGAGTAATGATAAGCAACGTACCTGGAACTAATGTTTTGGTAAGTGTTGTTCACAACTCAAACAAGAAGGGTGTGTTTCTACTACTATACAGTGATCTCCCATTGTTTGTGAGTGAATTTTTCAATAGTCTGAACATACGACAAGCATGAATTTTTGTCTGCTGAATTTTTATGACATGTCATCGACTCCCTTTTGCTTCTACACACCTTGTACTCACGACTATTTTAATACACCAACTAGTCACAATTTCATAACTTCTTCTTGTTCTCAAATCTCTTATCTGACCTAATGTCACTCTCAGAGCTTGACCACATATCTGAACGAATKTTGGTTTCTATCAACAACATCAATTACTTTTTCTCTGGAACCCATACCTTGGAAGGGACCTAAAAAAAAGTATAATCTGCAACATTGATTGATCTTCTCTCACCAACAATTTCAAAAGTACTAGACTCTGAATTTTCACGAACTCCAGCAACATCTTCATAACTATTGCCTCTATGTCCTTAACCGGATCAACCTCAATAGGCGGACCATCAACATCATATATTTCTCCATTTATATCTACAACTAAATCCCCATAAAAAATTCGAGGAATTGATGCGAGAACTTATCCCACATGGTATGGAATAGTCTCTTGTGCTGAAATAGATGATCCCAAATGGTATCCTTGACCACTTACTCCTAGTGTTTTTGAAAACATATCACTGTTTGATTATGAATAATGGTTAGGAGAATGTTGTGTTGGGACATCATCATGATGCATATGTGATGTCAATAACCTAAAAGCATAAATTGTATCCACTTATGTGACCCGAGGAAATGTAAGGTTCGGCATGTTAACAATGTTGAATATGTGCCCATAGCAAAGCCTTTTGGATCTGTGTATATTGAAAAGCCAGTTGAAATAGTTTCAACTGGGATCAAGTTGGGGTATTTCATGAAAAGTAATAAGTATCTATATCTGATGTAATCGTCTCTCATGAGGTAATTTCCATAACTAGCCCAAATTCTTCTCATCTGCAATCAAACATGCCCCAAAAGTAAGTTTTCCAGTGAAGATCCGTGATATTCAGCACACAAACTCCACACAAGTTCTATCTGGATCAAAGCGCCATTTATAGACATTCCTACACTACTCTAAGTTAGGATACAATCCAACATAGAGTCCATTATTTTTGACTAACCTCATCAGTAAAATAAGATCCCCTAGCATCAGTTCTCATCCTACAATCCCAATACAAACATATTCTGAATGAATGTCTAAAAGACATTTTCTCAAAATCTATTAAATAAGCAATAAAACACCGGATGTAAAACCCTAAAACTAGTTACCAAAGTAGTTGCCAGTTGTAGATAATCATAGACCGAACACACGAGCGAGAAATATTTTRCTTACACGCCCTTTTCTTRTAAATATTTAGACTTGAGTCATAGGCCATATTTGGTTTTGGTAAAATGAATCATGATGATATTGGGGTAAATCATAAAATCAACACCAAAACCCTAACCTTGACAAAATTACCTCAATATCCCTCACTTAATGAAACAATGCATGAAGGCCTTTGGCCATTTTGCATGCATGCAAGAAAGCCCCAAATGGCCAAAGGAAAGTATGATTCTTCTATTGTCATCTAAGACATAGGCAATGTAGAACTTTCTTCCAAGTATTACTTCCCCCTTACAAATATAATCTTAAAAGTCCAATTGTTCTTAACAATCCTAAGACTCCTAGCATTTCTTATCTCGTTGACCACCATCTCCTCTACCTACCACCACTATGATTTTATTTTGTTATTCTAGTTCCTTCTTTCTTCCCATATTTTTTTCCTTCCTTCTTCATCTTATTCTTTTCCTCACTCCTTCAAATGCCAATCATGCCACTTGCTTTCATTGCTAAGACACCTCAAATTCTTACTTCTCCCATTCCACTTAGTTTCCTCCGCCAAACTCTTATCCATAAGACTATTTTCCTTTCATTTTTCACTCACCAAAACACTCACTCACTCATTTCTCTCGGATTACCAAGAAAACTCCTCTCTTCCTCAATTCTTCCTACTCCCCAAAACCTTTCCATATCTCTTTTATGTAACTATTCTTCTTCTACTTGAAGCAGTAGCATCTAGGTTCAAGCAGTAGGATGGTTTCTCCTTCAGCAAAACATAGAAGCTACCAACCGATCTTCCTTTCATAGGTAATTTGGAGTTTTGTTGTAGTTCTTTATTTTTCCAGTTGAATTCCATCAAATTTTGTTCAACAATGTACTGACATTCCACCCTTTTTCCATCTCCTCCATGAATGGTGGCTGCACACAAGGATAACATCCTGGAGAAAGCTTCAAAGGTAACCGMTTTCTTGGACACTTCACTCTCGTCTAGACTCCTCGAGTAAAATTCCTAAACACTCTTAGAATTATTGTGTTTTACTAAAGTATATGTGCAGGTAGAATGAAAATATTAGGTGTAAAAGGATTTTGTGAGGTKTTATAAGTGTATCTTAGACATGACTCTAGAAATTATTTTTGAAAATGTCAGTAGGAATGGAAGAATGCTTTGCTGAAATTTCTGTTTGTGCATATGATATTGTTTTGAATGACTTAGCCTGTTGAAATGCTTGTGTTTCTTTTGTTTTGGTTTCATAGAAATATAATCTGAACTTTGGTTTGGTGAGATAAAAAAAAAACCACTCAGATGGATGCGCTTTTCCTAAGTGCCGCAAGAGGAGATATAGGTAGAATTCACGAAAGCGCTTCTAAATTTTGCTATAAAGGATTATGCACAAAACATTTGCAGGTGATGCTGAAAAGTGAACCAAGACTAAAATTTGGATGCAGTTGAAAATGATGCTCGACTAAAATTTTTATGTGTTATAACATTGTAAAAATCAATTTTAGTAGCACTCACCTATGTACCTTTGGAGCCTTCTTGATTCACTTTTATGCGAGTTTATATATAACTATAGGTGCACTATAGAATGCCCCATAAACCTATTATCAGAACAATTTCAAATGTTACCAATTTGTTGATGCACCTTGACATGTTTCTACTTAATACTCTTGATACACAATTTGCATGTACCTTATTTAGATGCACTTTAATAATGCTACCTTTGACCTTATCTAGATAAACTTGACAATGTATCTTGAAACTTGCAAATGTAATGTTCTCATGATTTAATCCTGTTGCAGATGAATATTTTAAAATTTCATAAAATATAACAAAATTTTAATTGATATATAAATGTTAAACAATCCTAACAAATACAAAAAGTCTTCAGCTAACAAGTTTGAGACTTGCATAGAACGTCATAGCAAGTTCAGACTTGTAGCCTTTTAATTATAATATTATTTGAAACATAAGACTTCAATTAATCCATACTTTAAATTCATTATGCCTATTCTAAAGCATCTTGAAACTCGTATACCTTCCTAGTCATCATCTAGTACAATTTACAATAACAAAAAGGAGAAAAAATCTTAGTTAACTAACGTTGTTAATTATATTTAAGATTTTATCACAAAACTTTAAAAGGTTGATAATTTATGAAAACTTTTAGAGGTGCTCAGCCAAGCAATGGCAAGTACAACAAATTCTCYAAATTTCTTCTCATTAGGCAGAGACTTACCAAGCATTACATCTCTCTTGATTTCGTCATTGACACGTACCACATACTAAACTTCTCCTAACTCTTCATTCTCAATAATTTTAGAAGAAGTCTTAGATTGAACAACACCTTTTGCTACAATGTCTGTCGCGTTAAAAATGCTTTTAACCATAACAGATTGTTACACCTAGCATCTCATCATAAATTCAATCAAGTGACGAATCCCAATCTATAAAAGGAACTCTAGTTAACCAACATATATTTTGTCAAGTGAGATCTTATAAAGCGAGCATAAGCAAACTGAAAAGGAATTCATTTACTCCAATTATAAAACCTTTTGGATGGATTATTTCAAAGAATGGTGCTGCTAATAACAATGAATCACAAATGAACCAAATGCAATATCTCTTACATTTCACATGGACTCAAAGTAATAGAAGTAAGTCTATTCATGGCAATCACAGCTTTTTCAGCATGTTCTACGAATTAACCTTTAAGGGCAACATTACATTATAAATTGAAGACTAAACGTCACATTTATAGATTTCTCCCTATTCCTCTCCACATCAAATATTCCAGGAAAGTACCCAATTTTCTACCAGAAAAATGACAAGTTATAGGCATGAGAAAGCAGTAGCAGTAGATATAATCTTGACCAAACAACTTAAAAGATGAATTTATTACTAGATTCTAATCTTCAAGAGATTTTCGTCCATATATAATCAACCCAAATTGGATAAGAAAAGAAGACATTCCAACTTCAAAGTTATAAAGGAGGAAGGTGATGAAATTCACTAACCAAACCTAGTAGGCACATCAAACTCAATTTTAATCCTCAATAAAATCTGCCATCCACCTTAAAAGTTAAGAATTTTTTATTTTGTTAGGGTATTAAGATAAATTCATTCATAAGGATCTTATTTGCAAATACGATAACTAAAATAGTACTATATCCCTCTGGTTAACTCACTTTTATTTACTCAATGTTACAAGAACAAGAAGAATCCCCATATGAAAGAACATCAAATTTAGTATGAACAATAAACTCATAGGTAAGATAGTTATATCACTTATTCAATCTAAATCCTCAATGTTCCAGCTTCTGGTCTCAAGTCTAAACAAGAAATCAGCTACACTAATCACATAGCAATATCAATTTGACTTGGTAAGATTGTTGCATTATCTATATGTCAATACTTGTTGACAAATTGTACACAAAATTCACTTTCCATATCTGGCAACTAGGGATCTCAAAAATTTGTTTAGCACTAGTGACAATCTGTACTTCCCTAGTCCCATGTGTGCGCACCATGTTTCGTTTAGGAGAACACGTAATAGAAATAGAATGATAAGAGCTTGACATCCAAAAAAGCATATAAAATCTGCAACACCAACTTGGATATAGACATTGTAAAAGAGGGCTAAAACTAGAAATTTAATGCAAAAATAATATACTGAACTATGAAAGACAACTGACAATGAAGAAGCTTGATCATGAAACTGGAGCAATGAAAGACAATCAGAAGATGGTTGATGTGATTATGTTACCTATATCAATTCTTTTTGCTCTCAATATCTATCTCGACAATTTTGGAATCCGAGCAGCTTTTGCACCTTCTGCGACAACTTGTAAAGTAATAATTCAGTTAGAAATGATGGTTTGCAATCACAGAATTCCTATTTTTAGCCCTACAAAAACATAAGTGACATTTAGAAATCTTTTGAAAAGTCAACTAAATACTTATCACCAAAACTAAAAACTAAAAAAGATAACTGAAACAGTAAGTTTCACTAATTAGTTTTACTAATTAATAACTTGTACTGTGGGTCAAGCTGTTAAATACTGGCATTGGAGACAAAGGAAAACGATTAGATCGGAAGAAGAAATAACAACAATTGCATCTACAATGATTGTAGCTGTATTGTCCCCATTCTTTGTGAACCACTTTTTGGATTTTAAAATCAGATTCTACAATATTCAATTTAATTCAATACTCAAGGGGTTTAATGGAACTGAAATTCAGCAAATCACATTTAAGTCTTTATTTTGATACGAATAGCTTGATGGTTAGCAATGGATCGAAAGGTCTCATGATTGCTAAAAGTTTTTGAGGACAATTTGTCGTGCTCTGTTTTGGTCAGAAAATTGTGTATCAATGAGGCATTGAAATGAGGCTTTGATTGCTCTATATGCTAGCTTTAGTTCTTAGGATTTAAACAGGATATAATTAAAAGTATAGCTTTCATAGTTATGGACCTTACAAAAATGTGGAAGGTGAACACGGACTAAGACCTAGCCTACGGACTAAGACCTAGCCTACTTTCTTGGGTTAATTTTGCTTAATCGTAGGCTGAAATTTTGTGTATGATATATGATAGGATATCTTACTGTCTTTGGAGTATTTTAAGACTAATTTCATGTAATTTGAGTTAGTAGAACTTGAGATATGATAAGAACACTAGAAGCCTTACATTATAAGATGCTAGTTTGGCCGGCTGACAGAACTCCCAATTGTTTTATTAAATTTGTGAATTGGTTACTGGTTATAATTTTGCATATGTGATACAGTTTTATATCTATGAATCCTATGAACAATTTGGGACTAATTTAGCACAATTTTAATAACCAAAACTAGAGATATGAACAAAATACTCCAACCCTATCAGTTTAGACTTCCCTTGTTACACTCTACTATTTTGGTGAATTATGGGAATTAAGCACACACTCTTAGGTGCTGAATATTACATGTATATGTTCCTTAATGTATTAGGAACAAAATGAGACTTGTTTCATTAAATTTTCCTAAGCAAAACTCTAGTTATCGATAAAACATCTAAGTTGGATGATGTTCGTTGGTAGACACCAAACTCTATTTTTCGAACCCTATTTTTGTCATTTCATCTCTGAATCCCCAATAAATGGTTCACCATGACATGTTCAGCTGTAATAGTTGGCTACGAATCCACGGCGATAAAAATGTTCTCTAACAATGAGTGCTTTTTCGAACCTAATATTCTTACACTTTGTGCACAGACATCTTATCTCACCGAGATTGGTATCCAACTTGGGACCAAAAGCAAAAATAGTAAATTTAGTCATTCGTTCCATAAACTCATTTGTAATTCCCTTAATTCTTGGCAGAAACATTCTATCAATCCAACTTCGATTCTCCCTCACGAGAACCTATTTCTAAATTTGTCAAGGGAAATCAAATACAAATTAAATTTGAAGTTAAATTTTGTAACTGATTAAGCTAGCTGATGAGATACAACTAGTCAACCTAGTTTATTGAGCTTGAAGCATAATTATTATAAGGAAACAACAATTAGAATACCAAAAAGAAATTAATAAATTATACTTTTGTTTACTCTAGATTGATATTAAAGCTAGCCATGTTGACTTAGTACATTGAATAAAAACACTTCAAAGAGCAGTCATGAGTTATTCTCTTTATGTCATTACATCCTGTAACTTTGTCTAGTGGTCTATACTGAGAACCTATACTTATACAAGTGTATTTCCAATTCTAATTTTCCAGCACTAGCTACAAAGGCAGTCACACTAATATATCAAAGACATTAGGATTTTAATCAATACTCTAAATGCTTATTGATTCATCAAGTAACCATCAAGGTAAGCACGTTTGTGCTTGGAGACAAACTTTTTACTAAAAGATATGAACCTAATATAGAAGCACATTGTAATTTGATATACTTATCTTGTGATATCCATGAGAATCTTGAATTTTACTTGATGAGGTTAAAAAATAACACCAATTAGTGCTTCAATCAGAAGAATAAGCTGCAAATTAGTATAGAAATGTACAAAATGTTTGTCAATAATTTGTAGTATCAATAGATATATATTTTATTTGCTCAAGAATGTGCACTATTAGAGAGAGTGCACATGCACACACATATATATATTAYGCAGTAATTTAAAAAGGAGACTAAAAGAATTTGAAACAAGCTAGATTATGTATATCACTTTCTAAATGCTCGATAATATCTTTCTTATATATATTTCTGTTTGACAGGTTTTGATATATCTAAACCTACTCCGCTAAAATGAATTAAGCAATTAAATGAGGTGACTAGCTCTTGGATTTTGTAAATGCATTTGCTAAAGGCATTCATCAATTTTATGGTTTTTTTTTCCGGAAGGATTTATTGAATGCGTTCTATTCATTTTTGCCACACTTTCAATCATTTCATCAATTTCCGAAATCCTTTTTCCTTTTTGAAGGCCCCCCGCAAAAATCCGGCCATAATGAGTCATTTTTCCTTTCGGAGCCCAACAGCCCAACCCTGGTAAACAATCTGGATAGAGATTAGTGGGTCATTCACAAGCTAGTGCTCCTGGTGTCATTTTAAAAGTAATTTTTTTCTTTTTTGCGCCTTTTTCCTTTCTCTGTGCTAATATGCTATTTGTCATTATTCCCTTGACTGGGAGAAAGAACTAAGCAGTACTGCAACACTATTACCGCATTTGCCGCATCATGGCAGAGTCATCGGCTCTCTCTAGGCTAGATAACCTCCGAAGACACTTCAATCCTGCCCAAAAGGTATACTATATACCTCCTCTTAAATTCGCCATTCACCCGCCAACTGTAGCCTGTCAATTTTCTTTTTGCATTTTTAATTTCAAGTAATTTCTGTTAATGTTAAATTCTTGTGACTGGGAAAATTCGGAATTTTTTAATTATTCGTGTTGAATTTAAATTCGAAAGTGTTAGGTCAATTTTCTGGATTTTACTTGGTGGCTTTCGATTTTTCAGCGCAAGTAACGCTAGTTTTATGTCGAAGTTAGTTTTATATTAGCGGATTCTTTTGGTGTAAAACAATGATTAGTTTGATCGATGGTTGAATTGACTTACTACTGTGTTCAACAGGGTGGCTGCAGTAGTGGTGTTGCTGGACTTGTTAAGATATTCCCTGAAGTTTCTGATGCTTTATCGCATGGGAGAGCGGTTGTTGCCCTTGAATCTACCGTAATAACTCATGGTATGAAGATTCATTGCCTGTTGTTTGGATGTCAATCGTTTAAAGTAATGGAGAAGTTTGTGGTTTTATTTATTTATTTCTTTTTTCTGTTGTTTTGTCTCGAATGTTACCTGGTGGAGATAATAACTCCCTCTGCTTCAAGATGAATACATATATTTGACTTGGCAAAAAAGTTTTCTAAATTTGATACACATTGCCTTGCATGTATTAGGAAGAAAAAAAGAAAACAGAAAGGACCCGTGTAAGAGGAGAGTTTCACATTTTTTATTTATTTTTAGAAATAACTCAAGGTAATGATATAAATTTTGAGCAGAAAGTAGTTTTTTTTAAAGAAAGCGTATATGATTTTGGGATATCTCAATATGAAAATGACGATATTCATTTTCAAAGAAAGGAAGTACATTACAATTTGAACAAATGTGTTATCTGAATTTCATGGACCTTGCTTAGAATTATGCTCAGCAACCAAAGAATTTTGTACGTTGGTGGTCTGCGTAGGTCATTGTTTTCTTCAGTCTTTCTCATTTGGTGGAATAGAAGGGTTGGTCATGCTTTTGCCAAGGTTGGTCATTCTTTCTCCAGTGTGGAAAAAGTACTTATAAGGTGCTCTCAGTATTTAGCATTTGCTTTCTTGGGCTTTTGTCCATTGTGAAGCAAGTATTGTCTTGTCCTTTATATTGAAGCTCCGATTTTTGGACTCCTGCCTCATGGATATTTACTCCATACACAGTAATATATTGCAGTTATTTCTCATGAGCTTAAAATTAATGATAGAGAAATATCAGTCTTACACTCTCACCCTTTTGGTTTAAATCAATTTATGAACTATATTGAATTGCTCGGGTTATATGTCACTGTTTCACATCACAATTTGATGGCCCATAGTTTTGGATGTATCCTTCTCACAGATATGATCTCTTGTAGGATTATACTTGTTTTTCCTTATTTTCTACTGTGGGCTGATGCTTCATATTCATTAATATTCTAATCAAATGATATCCCAGAAGATATACTCCATTGTGTAGTATATTTAGATAAAACTCAAGAGTTCATTAATATGCAGATGGTGAGTCTAGAAGAAAAGACTAAAGAGATGAGTAAATAAAACTTTCAGCCTGGAAAGAAAAAACTGGAGTCCCAAATAATTGGCAAGTTAATTGTATTTTACTTTCTGATGTATAAGTTTTATTTTCTATTTTTATTTCTGTTACTGTATGATTCTTCACCATTTGACTCCCAGTCTCTTACTGTCTGTATATAGGAATGCCCTATCCTCAGAATTTGGAGACAGCTAAAGAGGTGATGGCTGTTGTTAGGGAGAATGGAGCTATTCCTGCAACAATTGCAATTTTGGATGGTATACCATGCGTAGGTATTCTCTTGGGCAAATTTCTATTACTGGAGAGTGCTTTGCGTTATGTCCTCTATGTTAGGGACTTTATATTGTTGATAATATACGTGTCAGCAATATTACACCCTTTTGACCCCTATACTTTGTTTGCTTCTGATCAAGGTTAAAATTTTGAGAGATCAAGGAGTGAGAGAATACAGCTGATTGTGGGTTTTTGAGGCATATGATTGATTAATGATAGGCATGAATACATCAGGTAAATGGGGAAGGCATTTTAGGGCTATAATTGGAAACGGCTTGAGTACAAAGATAAGAGGTGGATGGAAGTAAGCAGTGTATTAAATTGGATAATTAAAAAAACAGAAGTGAAGGAATTTAAAGTGGAGGCTGAGCTGAAAGTGAAGATTTTAGCTTAGTTTAGTAATTTGGAAGGCCAGAAATCTAGCATGAACAAGGAATTTGTGAGGAAGGAAAGCAGTGAGGTGGAAAGAAATGGTCAGTTATGATTAGGCTTCTTAATCTTGCAGTGGAGACAAAACTATTTTCAAGTATCCAAATCATTATTTGGATCTTATACTTCCTAGACACTGAAATTGGCTGATAGAAATAGATTACATGATATTTCAGTATATAATCTCAGTAATACCTGTGAATCTCAGACTTAAGACGAAAATTTATTTATTTTGTGTTATCTACTTCAGTCAAGAAGGATTTGTATCTCTGAAGTAAGGTGGTAGCTTAGTAGTTAATAGCACTATATACCAAGCAAAAGATTGGCTCGATTCTCATTCCTCACCCGAAAAACTCAAAAAAAGATAAAGAGGCTTTGCATCTCTTTGAGGAACCTTTTTTCTTCCTTTACTTTCGTTTTCATTACTCGTAATTATGCATTGTGCTGGCTACTAAATGACCCAACGACATTTTACTCAATTTTGTATTTTGAGGTTTGTCTTAAGAAAGCTTTCTTTTCCCCATTGATAGGAGAAAGCAATAATACAAGCTGCAATTAAATCCAGTGTGTCATGTATTACCTGCTCATAATCAATCTTGTTCTCTCTTTTTTGTTCATAACTTATTGGCAATTGAGGGAGGCCCTCTGCTTGTAGGTTTAGGTGTAGAAGAACTTGAAAGGCTGGCTAAACTCGGAAGGCAGGTCCGAAAGACATCCCGCAGGGACATTGCACATGTCGTGAGTGAATTTGAAGCTAGCTAATATATATACCATGTTGCTACATCCTGCTGGATTTTTTGATGCAGTTCTGATTACAGTTTTTTTTTTTTTTTTCTTTTTTTGCATTCTTTGTAGTTATGGACGTATACTTAATTGTTTGTTTGTCTATGGAAAATCCACTGTCATCTTTTATATGTAATATTAGCAAGTTTTTGAGTATATATCCAACATGTTTTTTTAGCTATTATGATGTTCTTTTTTTTCTCTCTTCTTTTGTTATTTATTTATTAAAAAAATATTTTTGTGGGTGGTGAGAGGGGGAAGGAGGGGAATGCCTGAACTGGTGGGATATGGTTAGGTCCCAAACCATTTTGCTATTGAGGGGAGAATGAAGCCTTGCCATCTCAAACTGCATGGATTATCTAAGGAGAAGAGATAAACTGTAGGAATAACATCTAAGCTTGTTGCCTGGTTACAGAAGAAGGCAAAGAAGATTGTGACCAAATCCATTTATGAAATTAGAGAATTGGATCTGAACCCTAAATGCGGCCATGTAGGCCTGAAATATTCTGACCTGGTAATATCTGTACAATTTAATGTCCCCACTTACCATTACATATGTTTATTTCCCTCCCTACTGAGTAAGATAAACAGAATCTGTGTTAAATCTGGATTAACAAAAAATGTATATCACTGTCCTATTTACTGAAGTTGAACAGCTAATAATTTAGCTCCTAGCAACTTTATCATGCTGGCCATCTTATTGAAGTTGCACAAAAATTATGGTAAGAAAGCCAGTGTTTTTTTAATCTGAGATTGATGCAGCAGAAAGTTTCCTATTCTTACTTTTAGTTTTCTATTTGTTATTCTCTATGATTGTTTTCTAAGTTTCCTAATTGCATTCTAAAGTTAGTTTCCTATTTGTTATTCTCTAGTATTATCTTCTAAGTTTAAAGTTAGTTTCCTGTTCTTAGTTGTATGCACTCTATTTAAATCTCTAATTTGCATTCGGATCATTACAATCTTAATAATATTCTCAGATTCATTACTTTTCCTCTCATTTTGGGTTGTTATTTGTTCGTTTGAATGACAGATTCTGCTGCACCAAAGATACACTAATACACACATTATATATATCTCCAAACACATGTATGCATACATTACTTTTTTCTAGAGGAAAGCCCAGTAATCATATTGGAACATAGAAGTAGAAATTTGTCTTTTGTATAGTTGAGGCACACATTCTAATTGTGGTTTGTCTATCTACTTCTTGCTATGTAGTTACAAAGCTTTCTTTCATGGCTTTGCATCAACCTTGATGCTTCTACTTGAACTTTTGTTAAGTTGTATGAGAGTTTCGTTTTAAATTTGTTTTTCATTACCTGCTTATGAGATTTTTTTTTTTTTTTTTGTTTTGTTTTTCTTTTTCTGTGCATTGGCCTCCTTTATGATTTTCTGGATAGAGCTCAAATAAGCTTAGTGCATATTTTACTGCCAGTTTGAATGCTAACCGAAATGTAGATTGTCTTGTGGACATATATGCCTCCATATGTGGCCATGCAAATGTGTATGTTGGTTATTAGTATAGAGCCATATTGTTTAACTAATGATCTGTTAGTGTCTTGACTAGCTTCGCACTTTCTAGGTGGCTACCAGAGGGAATGGTGCAACTACAGTTTCCGCTACAATGGTTTTTGCATCTATGGTGACCATTGGAATTTTCTTCTTTCTCTAATTTTATTATACCTCCAAATTCTGTTGATTCTAAATCTAACTAGGAAAATATTTTAATGGCCCTCAAGGCTCAAACTGACAAGTTCTCAACAGGTTGGCATACCAATATTTGCTACTGGAGGTATTGGAGGAGTTCATAGGCATGGCGAGAACAGTGAGTTTATGTTTATGGAAATTAAAATATTACATGAGCTGTTCTGCCTGACGCCTTTCTTCTTTTTGGATAAAACTGAAACCATTAGAACTGTAATTCTGTGAGTGAGCTAAATTTTGATGATTGAGGCTCCTGAATGTTTCAATTGGGGGTATTGTATTGGCTTTGTATTTTAGTATTAGCCAAGGGCAATCTACAATGGAGAAAAACAGCAAGGAACAGTTCTTCTTCCAGTAAGTAGCCTTTCATCAAAGTCTTAACTTTAAGTAATGCTTTAAAAATGAATTGGAATTAAAAATGAGAACATTGGTCTGTAAGTGTGCTAACCCTAAATGTTAAATTATTGACTTCTGGTTTTGATATTCAAAGAAGTTGGAAAACTTTCTCCACAGTGGTTCTTTTCTTTCTGAACTGGGCTCAAATGAACTTTGATAAACCCAAGCTTTTCTTGAACTTGAATACATGGTTTTGGAATGTATAAATGTCATTTCTACAGCTTATTGAGGCAGATTTCTTGAAAATTTTCCAATGCTAAATTGTTTGAATTTGTACATGTTAGTTTAGAGGTTAATTTCAAATAATTTTGCTCCGAGTTGAGCTTCAGTTGAATTTTGATCAGCTTTGCTCAATCTTTTAACTGTATACCAATTTGATGGCAAAGGTTGGCTAAGTCAGCTACCTGTCACCAAGAGCAAATAGGGAGCCACTACTGACGAAGGTGGAAAAACCACTTTTAGGGTTGTAAATATGTTAAATGGTCCATATCCGTTATAAAAATGATGGCTAATAAAAGAAAGTTTACAAGAGAGTTTTCTATCACATCTACATCCTATGTGAAGCAGACAACAAAAATCCGACATTGGATCTGAGAGCGTGATAGGTACCTTTTTTCACAGAAAAGTACATTCTCTCTTGGAGCTTTTCACTGTTTGACAATTGATGACTAATGCTCCAGAAGAGCAATGTCAAATGTAATGTGGTAATCAATGGTTGACAATGCTAAGATCCAAGAGAGAACGCAATGAGTATAAAATATTCTACAAGGAGTTAACATGAAAGATTAATTTGAAAGACCAGAGCTGCTAAAGTTGAACTTTGTTAAATAGAATATAGGCCTGGAAGAGTATGTCTAACTGTTGTAAGGCCCTGCGCTAGTCTGATAGATGGCTTGCTATGTCAGGCTATTTCTTTGGCTCTCTTCTTTTCACTTTTTAATATCTTTTTTGGCAGTAGAATTGTTGTTTTCTTACTACGCAATACTTCAATGATAGTTGATCACCTCTGCTGTCAAGTTGAGCTTTTCCTGCCCCTCCTTTTACTTGGGTGGAGTGTGAGAAGAAAAGGGGAGAATACTTCCATTCTTTCTTTTTCTATATATTAATAAAAAATAATTTTACAAGGAATAAATTAGACACTTGTTAATGCTGTGAAACCTGTTTACTTTTACATTTTTTTAAATGAACTGCAGAAGTTAGGAGGATAGGAAAATGCATGGCGATTTCTATGGAATGAATGGTTTGCACCAGAACTAGTGAATCAGGACAAATTTAACTAGTAAATCAGGACAAATTTTGCTCACTATTGAATGAGGAGGTTGGTTCTGGGGAAAGTATAAGATTTCAGTTATGCTTTTCTCTTCCAAATGGTTTTGGAGATTTCTTACAGAGAAAGAAACTATTTAGGGRAATAATTACTTGGTTTTTTGGCAAAGGAAGGAAACGTTAGGAATCTTTTATTAAAAATCTCCCTTGTTTAGTGTAAATGTGATCTTTATTAAAATCCAGTGCAGGAGCTATTCTCAGATATCTTCTGAGTTTTAGATGATTCTTTAAGAAAGGTCCGTTGTAGAGATCATGGAAAGGAATGGACAAAAGTCTTGATTACAACCTAGGTTTTGGAAGGATTGCAGAATGTGGGGGTTGGGTGACTTGAAGCCTTTCTTGTAATATTGGTGTAGCTCTGAAACAGGGAGACAGGATGAAAACACTGCCATACTTGAGTGAAGATGAGAACATGCACTCTTAGGAATTTCATGTAAAACAAGTGACAGGTGAATCCATCATAGTGCCATCTTTCTTGGAATAAAAAAATGAGAAGGTATGTAAGACAGCAACCTGACGTGGGTTTTCTTTGCTTGGGAAACTATCCATCATGGTAAACTGATCTATTCAGCCAAGTAAGAGAAGATCTTTAGGCAAAAAGACTAAAGACTGTTCAGTTGTAATATGGCCTGATCAGTATTGACTGCAAGGTTGCATGTATGTGGGACAGAATTAAGAACAGCAATATTTGGAGACGGCTTGTTGCACTGGTGTCATTTGGTGGAGAATAAGGCTCTATCTGGATTAGACTTTGAGGCAAGGGGAGGAAAATTTGTATCCTTAAGTTGGGGAGGTGCGAAATTAAAAGATTTGAATTTCAAAATTGTTTTTGAAGTTAAGAAATTTCTTGAGTTAAGAAATTAGGATTTAGAAAACATAAAATGAATCTTTTCCTAAAAAATTTTTACTGTTCAGCATAATCCAAATTTAAACAAAACATGATTTCGAGTTAATTAGCCATGCAAAACCCAACTAGAGGAGCAAAAAAATAACTGTGCAAAATATTCACGAATCATCGATTATTCTATATGAATAATTGACTATTTAAAGTGATTACTTAGAATTCTTCGCGTCGTTTACTATGAATATGAATAATCGATTATTCAAAATGATTACTCATAATTCTTCATGTCGTCTACTATGAATAATCAATTATTCATCARACCCAACTAGAGGAGCAAAAAAATAACTGTGCAAAATATTCACGAATCATCGATTATTCTATATGAATAATTGAYTATTTAAAGTGATTACTTAGAATTCTTCGCGTCGTTTACTATGAATATGAATAATCGATTATTCAAAATGATTACTCATAATTCTTCATGTCGTCTACTATGAATAATCRATTATTCATCATATAGAATAATCGATTATTCATAGTAGACGACATGAAGAATTATGAGTAATCATTTTGAATAATCGATTATTCATATTCATAGTAAACGACGCGAAGAATTCTAAGTAATCACTTTAAATAATCAATTATTTCAATTATTCATATAGAATAATCAAACCTGTTATTGATAGTGATTACTGAGAATTCTTCGCGTCGTCTACTATGAATAATTGGTTACTCTATGAATAATCGATCTTTCAAAGTAATTACTCATAATTCTTCACAATAATCGATTACTCTATATGAATAATCAATTATTCAAAGTGATTATTGTAGCTAATCATCTAAAAATTCACTGTTGCAATTTTTTGGAGGGAGAGGAAGTGTTACAGTAAATCTTTATTTTTTGGTGATGATTGGAGGAAATTTTTTTGGTTAGGGAGTAACAATTCTTGGCCCAAGGTGTAAAACAAATGACATTTGAAATTGGGGACAAAAAATGTTTTGCCCCAAGATGTAATCCAAATAGAGCCTAAATTTCCCAGGAAATAGAGACCTCTGTGTCACTGCCCACAATATTGACTGAATGCATTTAGGGGGAATAAATATTTCCTATTAGTACTGCCTTTCGTATACTTTTTAGTTTGTTAATGCCTTATACAAGAACGTCGCACCATGCAGTGTACCACGCAGTGTAGTCCTTCTGAGTTTTTCAATGTGCTTTTCATAGACGGATGAGAAAATACTTCCATTACAATGTTGCACTTAGTTACTTACAGGAATGGTCTTTATTGCAAAATGAAGTTACTAATGCAGCTTAAGGGCCAGTGAAAATGTAGAGTAAAAGGCCCCTGTATTGCACTTATGTCAGAGCGAGATTTGTCATTCTAGAGTAATTAAGAGTTGCTCCGAAGTCAACTTAGCAAAAAAACCGCAGATATCCTTGTTTCTTTGGTTATCTCATGTGTATTTGTTTACGCAGCAATGGACATATCTTCTGATCTTACTGAGCTTGGAAAGAGTCCCGTCACTGTTATCTCTGCTGGTGCAAAATCAATATTAGATATTCCAAGAACTCTAGAATATCTGGTAACTACAGTTTAACTGCCTATAATATAAGTGGAAGTAATGCATCTTGAAAAATGTAAAATCTCATGTTCTTTCTTTCTTATTCTATAGGAAACTCAAGGAGTTTGTGTTGCAGCTTATCAGACTGATGAATTCCCAGCCTTCTTCAGCCATTCTAGTGGCGTTAAGGTTTAGCTATCTTCTCAATTCATTCCCTTGTTAGATTGTCTTTTTGATTAATCTAAATGACATATTGGAGTCAGATGTCTTGCAATAATGCATTTTCATGATTTTATGTTTTAACAGACATTTGATATCCAATTTATGGTCAGAATAGCTCGAGATCTGATTTAATCAAATTCTTTTCCTATATTCCCTGTGCAAGAGATACAGAATTTACTGCCATTTGTTTTGTCCAAATTTTCTATTTTAGATGTATTTGAAAATAAGAGATAGAATATGATTTTCTCTTTACCGTTGGAAATATTAAACATGCATGTGATTTTTTGTTTCAGACTGTAATAAATTGTAGTAAAGGTTTCATTAGAAACTGTGATTTAACTGGAGGAATACTTTCTGGAAATTGTACAAGCTGTTATGCTCTGGCACATGACCACTAAGAAATTAATGAAGTTAAACTTGGCTTCTGGTTAAACATGTATAATGTAAAGTACTATTAGCATGTAAGTTCATATAGATATATTTAATTTTTGATATGTGTGGCAAGGATATACATCCTGCTTTTGTAGAATAAGTGCCTTCTTCATATGTCCATGTTGTGTCATATCTTTGTCCCCTTTTCTGCTTGTGCTTCTTAGGACACAAAATATTGAAATGTACTCAAAACAAAAAGAAAAGTGGAGGAAGAAATTACTTTGAACTCTCAGATTTGTCACCCTATGTTGATCGGTGTGTTTCAACTTGTTGGGTACTTTTGGGCAAAGAAGAAAGATTCTCATGCCCATTGCTCTTCTTTGGGCTCATCTTAACTTCATAAAATGTCTGACATTTCTGGAATTTAGGGCAGAGAAGAAAAGTAGGGAAAATGAATTCTATTGATACACAACTGGTAGTTTACAGCCTCTGTTATATAGTGTTTACAGTACACTAAATCCTATTTATATCAAATATGCACTTAGCAAAATAGAGACCTGACCAAATCAAGGAGATTAGAAAGTTTCGAAACTTTCCAATGCTCCCCCTCAAGTCTAAATATGTCTTCCATGGCTAGCTTGCACACCAAATTTTCTAACTGTCTTTTTAGGTGATCCTTTTGTGAGAATGTTATTTGTTCGCTTGTAGGAAGGTAAGGCGTACGAATTACCCCATTGTCCAGTTTTCTTTGATAAAGTGCTAATCAATTTTCACATGATTCGTTCGATTATGTAACACGGGATTATATGATATTGAAATAGCAGCCTTGTTGTCACAGTTCAATTTCATAGGTATAGAATTGGTCACCTTTAGTTCTTCTAGGATCCTTTTAATCCAAAGAGCTTCACAAATTCGTAGAGCAACAGCTCTGTACCCCGCCTCAGCACTACTTCTGGCCAGCACTGCCTGTATTTTGCTTCGCCCGGTTACCAATTTACCGCCCACAAAGGTACAATACACTGAAGTGGATCTTCAGTCAGTTACACCAGCCCAATCTGCACGTGTAGGCCTCCACTTATAAATGCCCTGTTTTCTTGAATGATAATCCTTTTCCAGGTGATCCCTTTAGATACCTCAGGAATCTAGACACAACTTCTCAAGTGTTTCTAACTTGGAGCATGCATATACTGGTTCACAAGGCTCAGTGCAAATTCTTATCAGGTTGCGTGTGACACAGGTAAATTAGGCTCCCCACAAGGCGCTGGTACAGTTCCATGTCTATTGCCTCTTCGGGTTTAGCAGGAAGAAGCTTCTGGTTATGCTTTAAGGGAGTCTCGACAGCTCTACAATGCAGTAAACCAGTTTCACTAAGCAATCTAGGACATACTTGTGCTGTGACACAACAGTGCCACATTTCGATCTAGGAAACTCCACGCCAAGACGTATTTCAACTCACCCAGATATTTAATTTGAAATTCAGAAGCAAGAGCTTTCTTTAACTTGCCAATCTCATCAATATAAACAAACAAGATGGATGGTTTTCCTTCCCTAGAGCATTTATAGAACATTGTATGATCTGCTTACTCCTAAAGCCCTTTTGGGTACATTTAAAGTCTTTTTTAGTTTACAAACCTTACGTTTGCCAAGTTCTTTTTACATATAATTGATGTAAACTCCAGTCAAACTGTACTGCTAGGGATAACAAAACACGAATTGAAATTATTTTGGAAATAGGGGCAAAGGTGTCTTGGTAGTCAATGCCATGTGTTTGAGTAAATCCTCTTGCTACCATCCTGGCTTTAAGTCTCTCTACACTCCCATCAGGCCTATATTTGACAGCAAACACCCATTTACAGCTCGCAGGATTTTTTTCTTTGGCAACTTACTCACCTCTCAAGTATCATTCTTTTAAAGAGCATTCATCTTCTTGATGGTTTGGGTTACATAAGGCGTGCTCAATGTTTTTAGGAATTAGAATTTGGGATAGGTTTGTGGTAAAAGACCTATAATTACTAGATAGCTTTTGGTAGGACACGTAATTGGAGATTTGGTGATTTGTGCAGGTGCTGGTACCTTTTCTRAGGGCAATAGGTTTTAATAAGTCTGAAAAAGATGAATAAGAAGGCTGGAAAATAGAAGTAGAAATGTTACGTGGATTATTTTGGGCCTCGGTACTTTGAGTTGTTGATTGGTGTTATGCCACATAAGTAGATCTTTGCTATTGTGATGGTGTCTCTTGTGAGTGTACACACGTAGTTCAGGTTGTGATAATTTTCCTTGTAGTATTTCTCCACCAGTCTTCGATTCTTCTAAGTTTGACTCCTGTAGATCAAAGCATTTGATTTAAAATACTTGTGTCTCCACTAGGTAAAACACTTGTGTCCTGATTAAGGAAAATCAAATTAGGCATAGGTGTAGACATGCGTGAAGATTGGTCTTCACTCATTGTTTTCTCCCTCTGAAAAGAATTTTAGGTAAAATAGGGTTGATTTTCAAGGAAATGTACATCAATACTGATGTAAGTTTTTCTGGTCTTAGGATTAGAACACTTGTAGCTTTTCTGTTAGAGGCATAACCTAAAAACACAGACTTTTGAGCCCTAGGGTCCAATTTGGAGTGAAATTGAGCAGGAATATGCACAAACAACTGTGAAGCCAAATACTTTTAAAGGCAAATCGGGATTGATCCTATTAACAGAAAAAAAATCTTTAAAATATTCCGAAGGTGTTTTATAATTTGAGAACATGAGTTGGCATCCTATCGATCAAATAACATGCTGTTAAAACCGCATCAACCCAAAGATATTTTCAGACATCCATAGAAAATATAATTGCTCTACCTACTTCAAGTAAGTGAAGATTTTTTACCATTTTGTGTGGTGTATCCTGACAAGGAGAGGTATGAGTAATCCCTTTTTCATTTAGAGAACTCCCTAAATACATATTAAAGTATTCGGTTCCATTATCAGCGTGAAGCAAACTTATTTTCGTTTGAAGCTGCTTTTCAACCATACTATAAAATTCTTAAAAAGGTTTTCATYGTCAGATTTGTTATGCATCATGTAAACCCAACAAAGATGTGTGTGATCATTAATAAAAGTGACCAATCATTTTTTTTCCAGTTGAAGTTGTGATTTTAGAAGGATCCCACACACCACTATGTGATTTTAGTCGTAATCTGGACAGAATGGTTCAATTAATTATGGGTAAGTTTTGGTTTTAGAGGTTTTCGAACCTTTGGAGATTGCAATAGTCTCGGTGTATTGGTTGGACATATCGGAAATGGAGGCTAGGAGAGAAAACAGGGAATAAAGGGCTGAATAGTAATGAAAAGCTGGAGAAGACGAGGTTCAAAGGGCTTATTTTGGCTCTTATACCCATCTGGAATTTATTGTAGAGAAGAACAGCAGGGAAAATGAATTTTATTGATACAAAAATGGTAGTTTACAACCTTTGTTTTATAGTGTTTAAAGTAAACCAAGGAAATATCCTAAAGACACAATCAGCCCAACTAGGAAAAAAATCAAATCCTATTTACATCAAATAGAGACTTAGCAAAATAGAGAGATCTGACCAAATCAAGGAGATTTGGTGAAAGATTCGAAACTTTCCAAGAACATGTAATTGTAATTATAATATTTTCTCTAAATAGTCATGGTGTATTTATGATTTTCTCTTGTTGAAATTGGGATTGGTAACATTTTTATTACATGGAAGCAGCCAAATCAAGATTGCGTTGATAAAATAAAATAGGTGAGACTAGTGTTACGGCAAAAAAGTCCTGGAATTCCTAAGAATGTACTAGAGTGCTTTTGAATGCACTGGAGCTCCTAGGAGCGCACATGAATGTGTAAGAATGGCCAGGAATGCACAGGGATGCACAGGAACATCCTGGAACGTTTTAGAGAAGTTGGTTCACTATAAGGCAGTCTACAAGACTTTAGAACCTTCCTTAGCACAACACTTGTCTTACTAAAGGAGTCTAGAGCTTTCTAAATTTTGAGCCACTAGTTCTTGTTTTAGAGCACTCCAAGTTAAATATCTGGGGAATCATTTAGAAGGCTAATGATAGCCCTTAGATTGAAAGCCTATGAATAGTAGTGAATCCTTATTTGGTCATGAAGCAACCAACAAAGTAAGTTACACAAGTATAAATTCCAAATTCTCTAGTGGAAGTGTTCTCCATGCAATTCTCTCTAAGTGCTTTCTTTGCTTCACATTTTTAGCTTCCGTTTGCAAGGTTAGTTTGTGRGGTCAGCTTACTTAGTTATGAAGGGGACTTGGTTTTGGTTAAGTACTGCACGAGCCAACAAGGGAGAGTTTACCAGTTTGTGACAGTAATTAAAGTTCTAGAGTGCCTTGGAATGTGCAGGAACACTCTAGAAATCCTTGAATACCTTGAAGTCCCTGGCAACGCGTTGGAGTTCTGAAGAATGTGCTGGAGCTCCTTGGAACACACAAGAATGCTCTTGAATGCATTAGAATGATTAGGAATGCTCGAGAGTTCTTTGGAATGCCCTAATAAACCGAACCACACATGAATGCCCATGAATGCACATGAATGTGCAAGAACGCCCTAAAACATTCTATTCACTACAAGTCATGCTGCAAGATTCTAAAACATTCCTTGGTACAAGGCTTAATACGATGCATTGCTGAAGGATTTTAAAGACATTCCAAGTTAGAAATCACTGATGCTTGCTCTAGACCACTCCTAGAGAAATATCTAGGGAATTATCTTGCTGGCTGATAATAGCCCTTACATGTAAATAATCTCCCATGTCCACTGAGGAGGTTGAAAGCCTATAAATAGGTGGTGACCTTTTATTTGGTGACTAAGTCCGCACAAGCACAAACAAGTGTAATATTCCAGTTCCGCTTGTGCAAGCATTCTCCAAGAAATTATTTCAAACTCTCCCTACGGGTTGTCTCTATTCTTTGCTGTAAGTTTTCATATGTGAGGTCATTTTTGGGTGAGGTTTGCTTAGTCAGTAAGGGGACTTGGTTTTGGCTATGTGTTCTATGAGCAAACAAGGGAGACTTAATTAGTTTGTGACGTATGGTTGAAGGAAAATGTATCGGAGAGAGAAACACCAGCATAGCGAGTGTCAACGTGCCAGATCAACTCCCTCCAAGGGGACGGGCCCTTGAGCTCAAAGGAAGAGGAATGATAAGTCTCAAGAAGCCATGAGCACTTAGGAGGCTTACCTAGCTAAGCTTGAGGCAATGGAAGATGCCAAGGAGCATCTTATATCCTTGAATAAGAGATGGAGCAACATGCTCTTTGGGAAGAGGAGTCAAGTGAATTGATTCAAGAGCAGCTAGCTTTGCAAGATAAAGAGACGACAATGCTCGCCGAGTTTGAGGTGGATAGAGGAGACGTACAAGGACTAGGTTATGTATAAGGAAGCAGTTACCCAAGCGAATGCCTATGAGGCTAGGACGTTCTCTAAGCGGGAGGTATTAAAGTCTAAACCATATGAAGGCAATTGGGAAGCCAAGGAAATCAATAACTTTCCTATTTGACATTAAGCATTAGTTCGAGATTGCTTGCATAGACGAAACCTCCAAAGTAAGCATAGTACCATGATGCTATGCTATGATGACATTTGAGATAAGGTGACACCAAACAAGGAATCGACATACGCACATTGTAGGAGTTCAAGAGAGAAATCTTAAAAGCAATTATATCCTATAGATGAAGCATCCTTTTGTAAGGAAAAAACCTAAAATCATCACGCCAAACGGGTTTCATTTGAGACTATTCGTTGGTTCTTGTCATTATGGCTCTTGGGTCAATGAAACTGCTCTTCAACCACATGGATGGATTGTGATTGTGGGTACAACAAGAATTAAGATGTAAAAGGTCTAAGACGTTACGTCTGCTATTTATGCCGCCAAATCCTTGGTCAACTACACCAAGCCATGTGTGTCCTTCAAACCTTGTTGAGAGTAGGTTAAAGATAGAAGGTGTGCTCCCTAAGGTGCCAACAAGCACCACAACTAGCTAATGCATGGGCATGGCCAGCCCGACACTTGGACGTGGGGATCAGGTCCGCATAGCATAGTTTAGTTTGTAGAGCAATCCAAAGGGGAACCTACTCAAGTGGATAAGACAAGGTTTGTCACACGACCCTATTGCCAAAAACCTTATGGTTCCTTCCAATGAGGGACAAACATGACAATTTAGGTAGAAGATAGCTTACTTCACCAAAGGGGGGCACTTGTACGTGCCTAAATGGGAAATGATTTGAAAGGAATTAGTGCATTAATGTCGTAATACTAAGTGAACAGGACATCCAAGTCCACTTTCCACAAGGGCATGCTAGAAAGCACCAACTAATTGACAAAGTTGAGTCTCATGGGCAACGTGCTTGGTTTGCCTACAAGATAAACCACTACCCATACCCAAGAAACCTTTTTAAAGCATTACTCATTCCGTATGAGGATGACAATGAGGACGTTGTTGCAATAGGTACGGGAGTATGTCATGGCCAGAAAGTTCTAGAGCTTCTTGGGAATGCTAGGAACAATCTAGAAAGCCCTAGAATACCTTGGAGTTCCCCTGGAATGTGCAAGAATGCTCTAGAATGAACTAGAATACCCGGAAATCCTAGGAATTCCCAGGAAGGCCCTGAAGTTCTTTGGAATATTTTGAAATGTCCTAGAAGGCACAAGAATGCCTAGGATTGCACAAGAATGCACAAGAACGTCTATGAATGCATAGGAATGTGTAGGAATGACCTAGAACATTCGAAAAAGCTGGTTACTACAAAACATGCTGCAGAACTCTAGAATATTCCTTAGCACAAGGCTTACTACTACAAGCCATTGCTAAAAAGGTTGTCTAGAACATACTAATCTCGGAACTACTAATGCTTACTCTAGACCACTCTTAGAGGAATATCTAGGAAGTTGTTTAGATAGCTAATAATACTCAAGCATGGCACTAAGTTCGACTCTCTTGGTCTGGTCCCTCATCCAATGATCTCCTCCATGACGGTAAACATTTATTCTTGGGGTTGAAGTTGTCCCGTTTATCGGTCTTTTTGTATTGGTTTTCCTCTCTACTTGTTGAGAGATAGTCCCTTTTCCACTTCCATTTAGCTTTGTTCTTGTCTCCACTCCACGTTTTCCCTTGTACTCCTTTTTTCCTTTTTTAGCCTTGAAGGAATCATGCGGTTTGATGTAGTTGACTAAGGACTCGATGACATGAACGGCAGGAATGAAACCTAAGACATTTGCTATCTTAGATCTTGTTGTATCTATGGTTGCAACTTATCCATGGAGCTGCAGAGCAGTTCTATTGAAGACATGTTTGGAGCCGTAGTTGTAGTGACAAAACTCACATATATAGTATTGAATGGGACCCATTTGGCGTAATGATTTCAGCTTTTTCCGTGTCATGTTTAGGATATAATTTCTTTTTAATTTCTCTTGAAGTCTTCCTACATACATATGGTGGTTTTTTGCTCCGCGTCACTTTGTCTTAGGTGCCACCATAACATAGTGTCATTGGTAAGGTAGAGAGAAGTAAGGCGTACCTTGCGGGTTTCTAGGATGCAAGTAAATTCAAAATATTGCTCAACGTCTCATAGGAAATTATCGATCTCCTTACCATCCTCGTTTCCGTTTTAAGTTTTATGCTTCGTATCCCCCATTTGGGGAACGTGCTGGCGTCATAGGCTTTCCCAAGGAAGTGCTTCACTACACATTATCTAGTCCTTGTGCATTTGCTATTGGCAATCATTCCTATTAAGTCTTTTTGGACAGCGAGCTACTATTGACACTGTTGGCTGCCTTCACTCCTGTAGGGATGCCATCTTTGACTTCTTGGAATTCCTTTGCACCTCGTTCCATCTCTTCTTTAAGGTTATCGAGACGCTCCCTAGCATCTCCTTTTGCTATATCAACCTTGGGAAGGTTGGACTCCCAAGTGCTCATGGCTTTGTGAGACTTATGCTTGCCCTTCATTGAGCGTCAGACCCCAGCATTTGGCTCTAAAACCAACTATCATAAATTGACAGATCCAATTTACAAGGAAAAGGAAGATGGATATGTTGAAGGGTTAAAGCCATAGGAAACATAATAACTCTTCCCGAGTGGCTTGTGCGGCACTTAGGTAAAACCTTGCGCTCTTAGAGACTGCATATGCCTAACCGACAAAATGACCTTGCAAATGGAAGCTAAGAATGTAGTGTTGAGAGAACGCTTAGAGAGAGTTTCAGAGAATTCTTTTGGTAATGCTTTCACTAGAGAAACTAGGAATTTGCTCTTGAGTGAATTGTTCTCTTGGTTGGTTGCTTGGTGGCTGAATGAGATTTCACCCCTATTTATAGGCTTTCAACCTCAATGGAAGGTGGTGATTATTTATATCCTAGGGCTATTATTAGTCTTCTTGATTATTCTCTAAATATTTCTCTTGGATGCCCTATGACAAGCACCAGTGGTTCATAGCACAGAATGTTCCAGACTCCTTTAGTAAGGCCTTATAGAAAGTTTGGTGCCAAGGAATGTTCAAGATTCTTGTGTCATGCCTTGTAGTGAACCAACTTCTCTAGAACGTTTCAAAATTTTCATGTGCATTCCTATGCACTCTTGGGCGTTTGTGTGCATTCTTGTGCACTCTAACACATTCTTGGGCGTTCCTATGCCTTCCTGTACACTCCAGGATATTTCTGGGCCTACTAGGATTTTCAGGTTAGATCACTTGGCTGTCATTCATTAATTTATCTCAGGAAAGGAGCTTGGTTGAAAGATCAGAAAATTTTCAGTGTTGAACTTTGAAAGAGTTTCTTTTCTCTGTAAACTGCTTTAGGCAGATGGTATCTTCTAGACAAGAATGTTCATAAGTTACTCATGTATAATATTCACCAGTATTAATTATGTTATTTGCTGATCAAATGAAAAGTATTCCCTGTAAATGCTGAATCTTACATCTTTAATTTTTGTATTGAAGAAATAGCAAATAATATGGGTCCTCTTGGTGGAGTAGCACCATGTATATCCTGTCCTCAAGTGATCGTAAATGGCCATCCTTTATGGAAGAGGATAAATTACTCTCCTTCTCTTGAAAAGAGAGAGATAGTATCCTCACTCATAAATGGTTTTCATCTGCATTCTCTTTTTTCTTTTGTTATCTATTGAAATGATAAAATGGAGTTTGGCAGTTGTAGAATGCAAAGTCAAGACTAAAAGTATTTGGAAGATCACATAGTATATTGGTGTCTCTGGGCTATGATGCTGAACTAATAGTGCATATTTTATTTCCCTTTTGAATTGAACGTCCACATTTCTCTTTTTGGGTTGTCCAAAATTGAATATCCATTTTCCTAAACTAAACACGTTTTAAATCTAAACTTCCACCATTAACACTACTGGATTTACTTCCTCCGTTCTTTTTTACTTGTCATATTGGAGGTTTATACACAGATTAAGGAATTCCTAAAATCTATRAAACATTAAATGAAAATGACTATACTAGCCCTAATTTCACCAACAAACTATCTCTTTCCTCTCTCTCTCTCTCTCTTTCTTTCCACCATTAACACTACTGGATTTACTTCCTCC
>MEJB01000023.1:2337424-2367948 GCA_001752375.1 Rhazya stricta
ACTTTTCATTTATTAGGCCTAGGAAATGAAAATGTGCAGTTGATTATAGTAATGGTAAAGCCGGAAAAAGTAAAATAAATACTTTATCGATTTTGTAAAGCGAAAAGTATTTTTGAAGCAAAAAAGTTTGGCAAATATGACGAGTGAAAAATAACGGAGGGAGCATGTGATATGAGTCGACTATTATATAGGTTGCACCAATAACCTTAATTGTTAAGGTTAAGGTGGTAATTTGTGTTATAGTCAATTGCTCACCTAAATTAGTGTGAAGTCAAATGTGGATATTCAATTTTGGATGGAGAGATTACACGATTATGGTTGTTATGTCAAGTCATAAACTCATCCTCAGAATATTTGGCAAAAAGAGTTTATAGTCTTGTGCTTCCACCACTTGTTTACTGTGTTATTAGAATACTACCTAATTAAAATGTTTGTGAACATTAAATTGTTTGCAGAGGGCCATGTAAGTTATATTGTGGTATGAAAGAGGATAAGTATGACACTAAATTGTGTTCTTAAGAATTCATACATGAGTGTATTGAAAAAAAGAAAAGAATTCATACTTGAGTTTGCTCTGATATCTTTTGAAAGTTCCAAGTAGCCAATTCTAACATGACAACAACTAGAAAGTTCTCATTTCCTGTCATCATAGAGTGAAGTATTTTAATTTGTAGATGATTCACATAATTTATTTGGTGAAGGAAACTGCTGTAAGAACAAGAGACTTAAGATCCATTTCTCCAGTTGCAACTTCTATGAAGTTTTCGACTTTGAAATGTGAAGTTACCTGTCAGTGTTAGCATATTGTATGCATACTGTGGCACTTATCTTACTGAATCTTTTTCTTTAATTTGGTGATGATATCCAGGCACCTTGCCGTGTAGATACACCCGATGACTGTGCCCGCCTAATTGGTAGCTTGTATCCAAATTACCTTTTCTTTTTCCCCTTTACTTCATAATTGTTGTTTCTAGGTCTCTTTGTGTTTAAAGGGAATAGAAAGAAATATTTTTTTGTCCATAGCAGATGCAAACATGAAACTGAATCTAAAGAGCGGAGTTCTGGTAGCAGTCCCTATTCCAAAAGAGCATTCAGCTTCAGGAAGTTTAGTCGAGTCTGCAATACAAAGAGCTATAAGAGAAGCTAGGTAATTATTTCACCTTGTTGCTATTTCCTCACTAATCTGTCTAAGTTATACTTGTTGACTTATTTAATATGAGTAATGGAAGCTAACAAAGTGACAGAGAACTAATTTCAGGGAGAGGAACATAACTGGAAGTGCTGAGACACCATTCTTGCTTGAGAGAGTGAATGAACTAACTGGAGGAGCATCCCTCGCTGCCAGTATCCTTGATGCTCTATTTCTAATGTATAGGAAGTAGATTTCTTTACATCCTTGCGTTCTGCTTCAAGTCATACATGAAGTCATATTAACCAATCAAGATTATACCGGAGTTTAATTTTTGATTCTCGTTCCTAGCTGAAATTATTAAATTGTGAACAAAGTGGAATTTTATCCTTGTGCAAATATCCTTAATGAATCACAGATATTGCATTACTGAAAAATAATGCAGCTGTTGGTGCTAAAATTGCCGTCTCCCTCGCTAGGCTTCATCAATGTAAGTTTTTACTTCAGTGTTATCCCTGATTTTATGGGCGGTTCATAAGGAAAATCGGATGTCTTGCTGTAGCTACAGTTCTGTAGTCTATTACTCTTTTATTCTGTGTCTAAGAAACAATTTTACTAATTAGTCTATTGCCCAGGAAGAGCAAAAACAAAACAGTCTCTTTTACAATTATGTAGTCCCGTTTTGGCCCTCAAACTATCTATTTTCTTATTCCCATTTTGGATCTCAGTTTCTTTCTTTTAATTTTTTTTTTTTACAACAAATATTTTTTCTTCAAACTGTTTTCTTGTCCTGTTTTGATTGCTGAACTATTTCTCTTTGAATTTCTTTCAGCCCAACTATTTTGATTCAATCAAAATTGGTTCGCAGCTCACAATCACGGTTAGCATTGATCAATATGGTGAAACAAGAAATAGATTGAAACTGGAAAAGAGAAATTTAGAAAATGGATTAGAGATTAAAATATATGTATGAGAATAGCTGAGAGACTAAATATCCGATTTGTTTTCCAGGATAAATTTTGTAAATGCATATAGTAAATCCTGTGAATTTGTGTTTTGATGAGAGTGCGATTAAAAGCATCCCTTTCAGGGAAAAGGCATCATCTCTCTGCTCACTTGTACTTTTCTATTCTGTTCTGATGATCAATGAAATGATATGTCCAGATTTGGGAAGGCCGGCAAGCTCGCCAACTCTAATAAAAATATGCAAATTATAGTGATTATGGTTTAGCTCATCCACTTGAGATTAAGACATTTTACCATTTTGTGATACTTATAAACTTTAGGCAGGTGATGCAGATTCAGAATGAAGGCATTTTTATTTTTTTTTCTTTCCTTGGGTGTTGGTGCGGTGGGTGCAGCCGAAATAGTACCGCTATGAATGGACTGTCAGTTTCAGTTAATCCTAGCAACTTGGATTGGGCTTAGAGGGGAAGGCGGGGATGATTGAAGTTTGAATATTAAATTTTGGACTGAGTTGGACTGCGTGAAGAACTGATTCCATTGTAGATGTTGTTTGGATAAGAAATCGTAGTTGGTTTAACTCTAAATTTGATATTTGATTTACTTTTATTTTTTAACAAAATACAAAATCTTCAAATCTAAACATTCGATTTCGTCGATCTTGGTGGAGAAGTGTAAACTTACSTTTGGATAAACGATAAGACAATATATTAAATGACAGTAATTTGACCTAAATGTTTAAATGTAAGTTCATTTGCAAAATTGGACAATTGTCCATTTTACTCGATGATTAATTATTTGAGTTGGCTCTATTTCAATTGCAAATGATAAAAATTATATATAAAGAATAAACGACTATTTAAACTTGTTCTAGAAACTTTTGGAATCTGCACTACAGAAGACACGGTTCATGGCAACTGCCGGACTTATTCTTTTTGTTAGATAGATTTGTAACAATGTTGCTTTAGTTGGGGAAGAATATCTTAGTAGTATAGAATTTAAATGACTTTCCAATAAAACTAATTCAAATTGTTAACGTGAACCATAAAACAAATGATTCTCTAGTAAAATCATGCTTGGTTTCAGTTAGTATTGGTCCACAAATGTGCAACTGGTTCCTCAATCAAATTTAGGAAAGTAATATCTATCTTTATAGGACATTCTACTCTTATCTTAGATTCCTATTTGGTTGTATGCAACTACTTTTCAGGAAATTGTATATGGTAGAAGAGCTATGAAATTCTTTGAAAACCTGCAAAAAATCATGACAAAATACGACATGGTATGAAGCCAATCTTCAAAAGGCACCAATCATGGAAGATCTAATGGATCATCGTTTATTAATCACCGGTCACAAACTTATGAACTAAATATGTGATAATGGATATCTACAATAAAGGAAAAGATGCATCATCGGTGAYAAATTTGACGAACTAAATTTSTGATAATGTATATTTGCAGTAAAGGAAAAGACGAACACATTATAGGAGAGATCGAAATTCCTGAACAAATTGATCCCAGATCAAATATCTGGAAGGTCGAAAATTATTTGGTCATGTTTTGGCTTATAAATTCGACGAACAATGAAATCGATTAGAATTGCCTTGTTTACCAAACAACAGTAGAGATATGGGAGGATGTGAAGGTGTCATCTTCAAAATTTGAGAACATCTCAGAACTATTTGAAATCGAAGGCAACCTTCATGATCTTCGACAAAGTGAACTCACAGTTTGTCATTATTATAACACCCTCGCTTGGTACTAGCAGCAGATGGATTTATTTAACAGCCACAGTTGGGAATGCCCCGAGGATGCAAAACCATACAAAAAGATAGTTGAATAGAAAGGTATATTCAAATTCCTCCTCAGACTTAACAAAGGTTTCAATGAAGTTCGTGGAAGAGTAATGGGAATGAAACCTCTCCCATCAATTCATAAGGCTTTCTCAGATGTTCAACATGAAGAAAGGAGGAAAATGTTGATGATGGGAACTCCAACAATGTAAGAAATTCTAAAGGTTCTACCCTAATGATCTGAGGCAYGAGTGGTAATCAAATCACTCGAGAAACTAGGAATAGATTTTTCTTTCATGCTCACAAAACATTCTTAAACAATAATAACAATTCAAATAGTCGACAGAGACGAGGACAACCTTGGTGTGACCATTGCATAAAATCGGGGCATCATAGGGAAACATATTGGAAAACCCATGAAACACCAACAAATTGGAAACCATCACATTTTTTATAGGAGAAAGAAGAACAAACTAATTTTGTTTGCATAGCTAAGCATTGGATCCAATGCATTTGCAAAAGGAATGTTAATATGCAACTTTTTAAACACATTCAAAAATTTAGAAAATTGCTCATCTAATGTTTGTTGTTTAAGCCTTTGGGGATAGGGAATGGGAGGATCATATGGTTTAGGAGAAGAATGAAATTTAGAGTCCCCCTCTTTGGATATTGACTCATTATCTCCATTAATTATTTTGCTATATCAACTTTTTTCCTGATTTTCTCCTTTTGTTGCATTTCTTGAAGCTCCTTTTTGCTTCTCAAAATGAATGTTTGCACTTGTTCTCTTGGATTCTTCTCAGTTTCACTTGAAGTAGCACCTTGGGAGAAAATTAGATAAAAGATTGTCAATTTGCCCCACTTGCATCTTCAAATTTATGATTGACGCTTCTTGTTTCTTTATCGAGGTCTCTGACTTTGACATCTTTGCTCGGTGCTTTCTATAAAGTTACTCATGAGATCCTCCAATTTAGATTTCCTTTCTTGAGTGGGAAGTTGATTTTGATATCCCAAAGATGGATTCTCTCCCCTTCTTGATTATTTCTCCATGAAAAGCTTGGGTGAGTTTGCCAACCAAGATTATATGTATTGGAGAAGGTATTGTAGTTAGACTGATTATTGGCTACATAATAGGTTTGATCTACCATTGATTGCCCCATTTTCCCCGAAATAGATCAATCCAAATTTGCATGTCCTCCTTCACAATTATTACAAGGTGTACCATAATAGTTTAACCTTGGTACTTATTTGGTTACAACTGCCATTTGTGCTTAAAGTTGAGATGCATCAATTTCATGTATCCCTACATTTTGCCGTGGTGGACTTTTGGCCGAAATATATTGTTAGGTGTTTGTTGCTCTGGTGTCTATTATCTTATAGACTTCATTCTAATTCTTTAAAATTAAACTACCCCGAGCTATTGCACCCAACACATTACGAATAGTTGTAGTCATCCATTGTATAATGTATAGACAACTCTCCATTGAGGAAGACCATGTGTCGACATTTTTTGATGAGATCCTTAAATCGCTCCCAAGATTCATAGAGTGAGTCTCCATCTTGTTGAGCAAAAGTATCAACTTCACTCCTAAGCTTCAAAGTTCTTGCAGTAGGAAAGTACTTATTTAGACATTTTGTTGCCAAATTCATCCCATGTATTAATATTCCTTGCTGGTAGAGAATTCAAACAATCTTTGGCCCTATCCCTTAAGGAGAAAGGAAAAAGCCTTAAATGGATTGCATCTGATGTCACCCTATTGTATTTGAACATGTCACAATTTCCAAGAAGTTCTGGATACGTTTTTTTGGATCCTCACTATCCAACCCTTYGAATTGCATAGAGTTTTGGATCATTTGAATGATGGCAGGCTTGATCTCAAGGGTAGTAGCTTCCACCGTTGGCCTTTGAATACATGATTCAGCTCCATTCATGAAAGGAATTACATAATCTCTCAATACCCTTAAATCAAGTAAGTTTTGCAATTTTCTAAAATGATTTTTGAATTGCTTGAAGGCCTCATCTTTTTTTGCAAGATGCAAATCTAGAGAAATCATCAACGGTAATAAAAGCATATCTTTTTCCAACTAGACTAGTGGTCCTCATAGGTCCAAACAAATCTATGTGTACTAGTTCTAGTGGTTTAGAAGTGGAAACCATTTTCTTATGTTTGAAAGAGCTTTTGATTTGTTTTCCTTATTGACATCTTTTTTCAAATTTAATTTTTGGCAAACCTCTCACTAAATCATTCTTGGATAAATCATTCAAGAGGTCTATACTCACATGTCCTAATCTCCTACGACATAAATAACCATCATCTACATTCACAAAAAGATATTTCACATTTTGGCAAACAAGATCATCAAAATGCATCACATAAATATTTCCTACTCCTCTAGCAACAAAGATAACATCATTACTTAATTTATCAAGGGTAGAACACATGTCTTTTTCAAATTTCACATAACAACCATTATCACAAAGTTGGCTAATGCTAAGCAAGTTATACTTTATACCATCAATAAGAAGAACTTTTTCAATAAAGGGTTACCACATTTCCTACTCTAAATATCCTTTCTTTCTTCTTATCTCTAAAAGTAACAAATCCTTTATTCAAGGGTTGTAAATTCATGATAAGTGAAGCATCTCCCATCACGTGCCTTGAACATCTACTATCAAGGAACCATTTAGTTCCTTTGAGGTTTGTTTCTTGCAAACCTACAACAAAGATTGAGATAAAGACTTTGGTATCCATATAGTTTTTGGTTCTTTGTGGTTAGCAATATTTCCCTTAACTCTCCAAATGAATTTTGCTCCATTTTAAATCTTTCTTTTCACAAARCATTTTTTGACTCTATGTCCACTTTTTCCACAATAASTAAAAAACACATTAGCCATATAAGATATTGAAGCTCTCACAAAGAAGGTTGGTGTATGCTTGTGGACTGTGTGTAACCTATGCCATTTCTATGATAGGGATAACATTGAGCACCAAGCAATTTTGACCATTTGTAAACTTTAATACGCATGCATTTAGCTTATTCACCATCTTTGTTAAATTCTCATGTTCAACTAGAATAGTATCTAAGCTTTGATTTTCTCATACAATCCCTTGCTTTTCAAAGAAAATTCACCAATTTTGTCTAGTTGCATTTTGTGTCACATTTCATTCTATCCAAGGAAATAATCAAGTCATTATTCTCTTTTCTCAAAATAGAGTTTCATTCATTACTTGCTCTACTTTCAATTTCGTGTCCTTGTTTCTCCTAGACATCTCTTTAATTGATCATACATTTCTACAAGCAATTCATTTGGATCATCATCACATCAAGTTCATCAAATAGGTTTAAAGAGGATTTTGAAGGGGTTACCTCATCTCCAATTACAATAAAGCAAATGCTTGCTTTTTCATCATTTGAGTTGTTATCTTCATCTTGACTTTCTTGATCCCAAGCACCAATGAAGCCCTTGCCTTCATATATTTGTTCTTTCTAAAGTTCTATTTCCTAAAGGTTTTCTTAAATTTCCTAAAAATCATAGCCATTTCCTCATTATCGACACTTTCTTCATCACTAGCGGAATCCTTGCTATCCTTCTCATTGATCTTAAGAGCTACCCCTCTAGTTTTTCTCTCATCCTCTTCTCGATCATTAAATCTTTTCAACTTCATCTCATGAGTAAGTAGAGATCCTATGAGTTCTTCAACCATCAAAATTTTTTGATCCTTAGCTTCTTGAATCACTAAGGCCTTAGGTTGCCATGATCTAGGTAGAGCAAAGAGAATATTGTTGTTTAGCTCCTTAAGAGTATAGGTTCTATCATAAGCCTTAAGCCCATTATGATGTTGACGAATCTAGTGAGCATATAGAGATGGTCTCATTTAGATTCATCTTAAAGAGTTCATAATCTCTCACTAGCATTCTCATCCTAGATTCCTTTACTTCATTTATAACTTCATGAGTGACTTCTAACAATCTCCACATTTGGTGAGAGAAATCACATCCACAAACTCCATTGTACTCATTAGCATCTAGGGCACAACTAAGAATGTTCATAGCTTGGAAATTTTAAGGTCATTTTCCTATTGTCTATTTCATTGAACTCTACCAATGTCATAGGAACTCTAATTCCATAAACTTCCTCAGTAGAACATAAGGTTGAATAATCAGTATACTCCCTAACTCAAAGTTCACAAAAGAAATGTAAATTTTCATCCTAGTCTTCCAAAACTTGTAGTTTGTTCCATTGAACAAGAGGCCTATTTCCACGTATGATAAAAGTGGGTTGGCTTTTTATAGATCTTTAACGTCTAGGTTATTAACCTCTAAAAGAAGGACTAGATTTGATACCAATTTAAATGCCTAAGTTAGGACTGAACAATAATTTCTATCCTTAATTAAAATTAGGCTAAGCAATCCAATCCCAAAATATCAACAATAGAAACGATGAGCAATAAGTGACTAGCTATGACAATGATCAATTCAAGGCAATGTGATAATAAACAAGTTTCAACCAGCTAGATACTTCAACTAAGCCTTAGCTGGAGAATTCACTATTCAAGATGATTTAATTGATGCAATAAGATTATTATGAAAGTCAATCACAATAAGGATATGCAATATGAAGAAAAAAGAAAACAAGAGTTGAGAGACACAATTTATAGTTGTTCGATTTCAACAAGTCGTCATCCACTACCTAGGATCCCCCTTAGGGTTTTAACTTTTCACTATACTTGTGTAAATTCACAAAGATTACACAATACCAGTTGGTATGACACAGTCCAACCAATCTCAACACTTAGAGAGGAACATCCAACCTAGGGTTTTACCAAACGAAACTCTCAACAATGCTAAAAGATGATAAGCTAAACATTAACTCACCTAAGTTGAATGAGTCTTACAATGATAGCTCCAAATACAATCCCTTGTAAGATATATTTTACAACTTGAAGCTCCATTCAGTCATTTCAGATAACTTGAATAAGTGAAATAAAGCTCAACGTATGAAACTAGTGAAATCAAAGTTTTTGCTCAATAAATGATGAATAACTCAAAGTATTAATAGCTTAGTTTCCTCGCTTTCTAAGGCTTCTAAAAATAGTATATAGAGTGTAAAAAAGAGAGTTTATTGAAAAAGACATTGAACTAGCTGTTAGGCACATTCTTTGAAAATCTTAACCGCATGGATGCACTATGGCATCCTTACAACTGGATATGGTACCTTCCTTGAGGTTTTGCAACGTTCTGGGTAGGCACGGACACAGGGCATGGATGGTACCTACTGTCTATGGATCATGGTAGGCTAAGGACAGTATTATCGTTCGTAGCATGCTTCTTAGGCAATTAAAGTGATAAACATGAGCTAAAAAATGAACACAATGCAATAGTATAAAGGGCTAGTTTCAAAACTTGTTTGTAATGTGAAATAGATATGTAAAGAGAGTTGAAAACATTTTTAAGAGCTTTGTAACCTTAGAAAAATTACTCAAAGGGATTAGTCACAATAATCAAAGAAATACTAAATCTTAGCTATCTAGTGACTCATCTAATGTCCTTCAAGTCTTCAAAAGTTGTTGAATCTTCAATGGGTATATGACTTGAGGGTGTTTAATTCTTCCTTGTGAAATGAATGATATGAAGTCCACTGTTGTTCTTGAATTTCCTAAATATAAGATTAACTCACAAAGATCATTGGTGACTTTCAATGTTTTGTTATTGCAAAAATATGAGCCGATTGTAAGTAGACACTCAACCCTAACTGGAGCAACAATAAAAATAATAAAAGAGCCAAAGTAAAGTCAATACCATGTAAAGTGATATTAAGAAAATAAGTTCCTCCGCAACAGCGCCAAAAACTTGATACGGACTTAGTAAACCAACAATCATACTAGACTGTAATATGAATAGATATCATACCCTTAGAGAATTTAGTTCTAATTACCACTAATCTTAAGCTTTAAACTTTATTTGACCAAGAAGATTTGAATGTGATGAATTATTCGACGATTACCWACTAATAAAACAAAGTAAAATSATATGACTGAATCAATGGAAGACAGTTCTAAGATATGTGATTTCACTTATCTAAATCTATGTCATCAAATCGACTTTTCAAACTTATATATTGATCAATGAATAGTCAAACATTTTTATCAACTATACTTTCTCAAGTTATAATCAACCTATTCTGCCAAGTGACCCAGATATCTCTATATTCAATTTAACCTAGGAAAACACAATTGGTATATAGTTCTTTACGATTGCACAAATTATGTAAATCTATCTCTATTACACAATGCAATTTATGGTTATGTTACTTGACCTAATCATCTAGATGTTATCTCTAATTGCCCTAGAAAATGTTAAAATCAATCAAAGATGGCCAATTATTCAATTGAACAGTAAGATTAGTAACAAAACTTCAAAGAATTCAGCATATCAATCATGGAGAACTCTTCTCAAATAACATACAAAGAGGAGTAGATTACATGATGGTCTCAGAATAAAAACTTTGTTCAACATGATCGAATTACAACTCAAGAGTTGATAAGAAAAAAAAAAAAGAAAAAAAAGAAAACATCACTAAAAACCTGGCGTAATCCCTTTAGTCTTCAATTCGATTTCCTTTGTCTTTGCTCGATTCTCTTATATGAAGAGCTCCTCAATGTATTATTCTATCTCCAATGATGAATTATTGTGGTCTTGGATGCCAAATATGAATTTRTATACTTCTAAAACAATTCCTATGAGTTCGAAACCAATTAGAAAACCTTAAACTGCCTAGAATACCAAAAAAATAATGAAATTTACGCCAATTACGACATGAACCGTTACTGGTTTGAGGCCTAACTAGCGCCTGTTAGCTTATGGAAATCACAACCAAGAAAATAAATATAACCGGCCCGATTTCCTTTAGGCAAAATAGGGCAACTTTTCTTCACTGTTCAGATGGCCAAATGACATCTGAATTAGGTCAAATTAGGTGCAAACTAAGGTAACTTTTCTTCACTGTTTGTAGAGTTTTATTTCCATTTTTACCTCTTATTCTTTTTGAATACTTTCTTACGAAATGGAATTGATACATAATGAGTATTTACTCAATAAATCACAATTACACCTAGAAATCTATTAAATCAAACTCTAAAACACCCTATAATCTAGATATAAAAAAATGTATCACTTGTTTACTCATATTCCTATTAATGTTGGGCATGACGTTTGCGACCAGTATTGTCTCCAACTACAAATTCCAAACTTCTCGTATCAGCGTAACTCTTTTGTCTACTTTGAGTTGTTTTTATTTGTTGGCGAATCTTTTCAACCACCTCAACTGTCTGCTGCACTATCGTTAGGCCTAATAATTTTCTCTCACCATCCTCATCCCAATGAACTAGTGATCTACACTTCTTTCTGTAGAATGCCTCATAAGAAGCCATACCAATAGTAGCATGGTAACTAATGTTATAGGAGAATTCAGCCAATGAAAGAAATTCATCCCAAGTGTGACGGAAGTTAATAACACAAGCTCTCGATATATTTTCCAGGATTTGAATCGTCCTCTCTGGCTGCCCCTCTATCTGTGGGCGAAAAGCCATGCTAAAATTCAATCGAGTACCCGTGGCTTTATGTGGACTCTTCCAAAGCAAAGAAGTAAATGTTGGATCATAATTAGACATAATGGATAGTGAGACCCTATGAAGTCTGAAAATTTTCACCACATACAATTCAACATATGTAGCACCCCTAGATTAAGAACTGTCTAAATCCGGAAATGTTACCAATTGTCCTCACACAGATTGTCGAAATTGGGAAAAAATAAAATTATGAATATAACAATTGAAAGCGTTTGCAAAACTTTTAGCGGAGTCTCCCTTATAATATCAATATATCCACCCTGTAAACAACAAAAAAATCCCAACACTCAACCAAACCAATACTCTATATCATAAAATAAAAATATTTTTAATCCCCAACAACTCCAATCACTAACGACAAAGAAAATACTCATTTAGTTACAACCTAGAGGAAACTTTGAAATAATAAATCAATGAATAAATAAATAAAATAAATAAATAAACAAATAAAGGTTGCTCTATTCGACCATTCCCATTATTCAATAAGATTTATTTAAAACAAAATACTTGGGTATCAAGTCTGCTCCCAAGCAATTTTCACGTACCATCTAGCTAATCATCACTTGAAATGTAAAATGAGGGAAATGAGGTGACCTATAATGCTCAGCAAGTAAATTCCTATGCATAAATGCGTGTGACATGCGTTATCTGTTATAAAGTTCAAAATTCATTGCATCTAAATTCTCCAAAGTTTTTCATTTTTAACGTGAGCTCACTTGGTATATCGCGTAGCCATTAAGCTCTGCAGTGGGTATTTATTATTTGGAACCAGATAAATTTTTTACTGGTAGCACCGCTTTTATTAACATTTTCTTTCACTTTCACCTCACCAGAGGTGAGCTTTACTTTGATTTTCACCGTACAAAAGAGGATTAAGTCGGGTGCGCCGATCCCTTGCGCCCCATTTCCCACTCACATCTTTCGTGGCTTAGACTTACACGCTTTTTCTAATTCCTAACGTTTAGAATTCACTACCATTTAAAATTTCATTTCCAAACCTTATCATTTAACCTATTTTCCATATCGATACCATGAACATACAAACTTTCCCTAAGGAAGATACAACATGATAACAAGATGCATGTTCATCTAATAATAATAAAATCAATATTCTAATATGTAACAAATGGTATTCTCACAAACTTAATCTAATATAAACAAATAGTAACTAACATGCTTGAAATAATATCATATACCACATTACATTCAAAATAGAAGTTTTTCATTTGAGAAAAAGGGAGGGAGTTTTATGAAGTCTTTAGTAGATTTAGTTACTACCTTCACTGCCCACAACATCAACGTACCAAGAAGTATTCTAATTTTATTACAAAAAGAAGAATTTTATTTGAAATCTATTTAATCAAATTTACTAGTGATACACATTTATCTAACATATTCACCAACAGTACATTCATAATTTTATCCTATGAGTTCCATTCACCTATGATAAATTCGAAATTTCAATTTCATATTGAAAACCACAGAATTACTAAAAGTATAAGTAATTATATGGCTCCTAACCTTCCTTAAAACAATGATAATAATAATAATCACAATATACCTTTCAAACTTATCAAACATCTCTCAAATGTCAAAACAATGATAATAATAATAATCACAATATACCTTTCAAACTTATCAAACATCTCTCAAATGTCAAAACAATCCTAAATTCCCCCTTACATTACAACAAAAACATATTTTCAGAAACATAGTTCCCCCTTACGTTACTGTACAAACCTAAATCCAATACTAGATTATGTACAGGCATATTCCGCATATTCCACATATTTCCACAGTCATCGATACAAAACACAACCATATACACCACTTGGTTAGATAAACAAGAAATATCAAAGGGTAATAAGGAAAAAATACAGATTATCACAATCCCTAGATGCAGATTTGGATTCCTGAATGTAGGGGCGCAATAATTAGTGTCAGCCGAGCTCGGGAAAATGCGCCGGCAGCTCCGATGATCCTTCTGGTTGGCGACAACGAGTCGCGGATCTGGTGTGGTCCTGGCCTTGGAGCGGACAGCGAACACCAGCCCTAGTCATGGATCCGGGTGATCTGCTCCTAGTCGGCCGATGAGCAGACGACGAGCGACGAGATCTGGTCAAGTTGATCTGGTCAATTTCCTTATAATCGAGTGGACGGTGAGCTAGTCTGGTCAGGCGAACAGCGGTTCGAGCAGCGGTGCTGTGAGCTCCAACCAAGCGGCGACGCGTGCATTAGTCGAACATTGCCAGCGGTGGTCGGAGCTGTGGATCGGAACGACTCGAGCACCGGAAATAGCAACAACGGTATGCGAGTGATCGGCGGGCAGACCGCTCACTTAGTGACAAGCTAATTTGGTACAAACAGTGAGCTCGCAAGTAGATCTGGACGGACGGCGAGAACGAGGGGTAAGCAGCGACGGTCGCAGAGTGCAAGCTCCGATGTTCGAACGACGGTGACGAGGGTCGACAGATTCATGAGGGAAGGAGGTGCTGGAGTGTGTGTATGTTTGCATGGTTTCGAGAAGATGGGGCGGTCAGCTCCTAGATCTCCAAACCGATTTTTCTGATTTTGTTTTTATAACTTTGGGCCATTTCTGGGTACACTTGATTTGGGCCCTATTAAATATTTTTGGTAGGGCCATTTTAACACTTAACCATGTAAGCCCAATCGAATTACAGTCTATAGGTTTTTCTTTGGGCCACAATCAAACATTAAATCAGCCTTTAGGTTGCGGATACGAAGAGAATTGCTCTAATGGATCAATCCTAAATCAATTAAYTAATAATTCTAATTAAATTAAAATAATAAAATTTTACATTTAAATAAATAATCTCACATAATAATGTCCAAATAAATAATAAATCAGAGGAATAAATTATTTATTTCTAAGTCACACATTAAACGTTATGGTCTTCAAGTCCTTTTACTGTAAAATAACAAAAAAATTAATAATCATGAGGATAAGTTAATTAATGAATTAGAATATAAATTATATGATTATATAGAGTTTGTAAAAATGGAAAAAATTAATCTTGGTATTACAACATACTTCTCTATATTATATGTATTCTTCACGGGCAAAAATTGTGTTCATTTTGTAAGACGTTCTACAATCACTGAAATGGAATTATAACCCTTCCATGTCCTAGGAAAACCAACTCGAGCTTTTGAATATCAACCAATAATGGTTTTGCTAAACTCGCAAAGCAAATCACAACCCCATGATTCTTCCTACTAAGCACGTTGACTACCACATTAGCCTTGCTGGGATGATAGTTTATCACACAGTCGTAATTCTCACGAGCTCTAACCATCATCATTGTCTCATGTTCAACTCCTTTTGGGTGAAGAAATATTTGAGGCTCATACGGTCGGTGAATATCTTGCATCTGGCCTCATAAAGATGGTGTCTCCAAATCTTTAATGCAAAGACAAAGTAGTCAATTCCATATCATGAGTTGGATAATTCTTCTCATACTCCTTTAGGCATTAGCAATTACTTTGCTATATTGCATCAAGACATAGCCCAATCCTTTATTTGGAGCATCACTGTCGATCACAATCGTCTTGCAACCTTGCAAAATGTTTAAGATCGGAGTAGTTGTCAATCGTTTCTTCAATTCCCCAAAGCTGTGATCACAGTCCAAACTCCATAGAAATTTTGTGTTCTTTCTACTCAATTGGGTCATAGGAAAGGCAATTTAAGAAAATCCTTGAACAAACCTCCAATAGTAGGGAGCTAACCTAAGGAAGCTGTGAACCTCTTCGACATTGGTAGGTGCTGGCCATTCCGAACTACCTTAATCTTACTCGGATCATCTGCGATACTTTTCTTGGATACAATATGTCCTAAGAATGGGGCGTTGTCCAACCAAACCTCACACTTCTTGAATTTAACGAAGAGTTTATTGGCCTTGAGTACCTGAAGCACCATCCTCAAGTGCCTTCATCCTCTTCCCTGGATTGTAAATAAACTAATATATCGTTAATGAAAACTATGAAGAACTGATCCAAGTACTCTTTATAACTCTAATTCATCAAACTTGTAAATGTTATTGGAGCATTGGTTAACTCAAAAGGCATTACCAGAAGTCGTAATGTCCATATCGAGTCAGAAGCCGGTCTTTGGGATGCCGTTTCCTCTGATCCCCAACTGATGGTAACTAGTTTGCATATCAATTTTTGAGAAGTATCCAGCACCCTGAAGCTGATCAAATAAATCATCAATCCTGTGTAACAGATACTTATTCTTTATCATCACCTTATTCAACTCTGTGTACTCTATATATRACCTCATGGATCTATCCTTCTTCCTTACGAACAAAACTGGAGCACCCGATGGTGAAAAGCTCGGTCGAATTCAACCCTTATCCATGAGATCCTGTAACTACTCCTTCAACTCTTTAAGTTCAATAAGAGCCATATGATATGATGCCTTAGAAATCAAGGCTGTTCCCGGTGCCAATTCAATGGCGAAATCAATCTCCCTTGTTGGTGGTAAATCCTGGAGATCAATTAGAAACACATCATGATATTCTTGAACAATTGGGATTTGTACGAAGTAAGCTCAACAGATACCTCGGTCATTGAAGCTAAGTAAGCAGTGCAACCATTATTCATCATTTGACGAGCCTTCATTATTGATATTATTGGAAAGAATGGTTTCACATTAGATTYAATAAAGCAAAACTGTGATTCATTAGGGGGCTCAAATACAACCTTTTTGTTGTGACAATCAATAGTGGTGTGATACTTTGATAGCTAGTCCATCCCCAGAATAATATCGAATTTCAACGTTAATACTATAAGTTGGGCCATAGCTCCTTCCATGCAGTACAACTAGACAATTCTTCAACACATAATTTGAGTTCATTATCACCCCAGAAGGTTTAGACACACTAAATCGTGTATCCAGGTGTGTAAGAGAGTTTCAGAGTTTCTCAACAAACRTAGGATGAACAAAAGAATGGGTAGCTCTTGAGTGGAACAGTACGTAGCAAGTGTATTACACACAGGCAAGGTACTTACATGACAAGGTATTCTTATAGGCATGCAATTATACTATATTATTTGAATTAATGCAACATTTAAACTATAGATACCTAATACCACGGTTGGTGGTTCCTCTACCTTCTTTCTCAACATGGTGAAGACATGTGCTAGTGTAGTTTCTTCTTCTCCTTGCACTCCTTGGCTAGATGCCCCAGCTTCCTAGAGTTAAAGCAGGTTGGCTTACACTCATTTGCGAAGTGCCCTGACTTTCCATACTGGAAGCACACTCTCTTGCCTAGAAGGCATTCACCCAAATGTTCCTTGCCACATTTCGGGTAAGCCTTCATTTGTTGTTTGTTTTGTTGGTAACCCTATTTAGATCCCTGGTTGTGTCTCGTTTCCTAACCACCCTTGACCTAGCCCTTGAAGTTCCCGCCTTTAAAGTTCTAGTTGTTTGGTTGACTTCTCATCTCCTGCTTACTCATTACTTGCACCCTTTCTACCGGAAGGGATTTGTTGATAACTTTCGAATATGTGAGAGCTCAAATGGAATTACTTCTAGTTTAATTTGAGACTTGAGCCCTTCCTCAAAACTTCTAGCCCTCTTATCTTCAGTTTCCACTAAGTCAGGTGCAAACTTAGCTACAATGCAAATTCAGCCTAATACTCGCTCATAGATTGACTTCCYTGTTCCAATCTCACAAATTCCCTCTTTGTCTGCTGACAAACGCTCTTTGAAAAATATTTGTCATTAAAAGCTTTAATRAACATTTCCCAAGTGAAGGGGCTAAAAAATCCTAATTATTCTGGCGATGAACCATCAGCCACCAGCCATACGCCTCTCCTTGGATTATATAAGTAGCAAAGTGAACCTTTTCTTCTTTCGTGCATTGCATGACGAAGAGAGCTTTCTAAATCTCTATCAACCACTTTTCAACTACCAGTGGATCAGTGGTGCCTGAAATAACGGTGGAGAGAGCTTCTTGAATTTAAAAGTCATCTTGTATTCCCGTGTCCCATTCCTCCTTGGCTGCTTAGTTTGGCCAAAGGTAGCCAATGCTTGTATAAAAGCTTCCATGGTCATTGGAGTTCCTTGAGCAATTGGGATATTGCYCGTCACTTCATCCTGGGCCTGAACTGCGCTTCTTGAGCTTGTGAGCTAGTTGTACGGGCCATTACTAAACTAGGAAAAATAGTACGCATAAGAGTTCCAAACATAAAGTAGCGGGTACTTATGACAAATAAATATTAAATATCAGTTAATAACTTAAACAAAATCATAACCTTACCAGATGGTCCAAGAAGTAGCGCTTATAGCATGGAAGACTACAAGCACTTAAGATAGTAATAGTCCATTCCCATGATAGCTAGCTTTTGGGGGATAACATGGTATTAGAGCTAGACTTAGGTGCCTTGCGCCTTTGAAGGTGGGGGGATCGAGTCCTTCCTCTCCATCCCGGGAGGGAAGGGTATAAAGAGAGTTGCTCCCATGAGGGTAGTACGCCCCAAGAGGATTGCAATTATGTTATATGTGCGAAATAGAAAGATATATTTGTATATTCCATGACTATTATTACTATATTTATAATAGAGAAGCAAATACTTCGAGTTATTTGCTATGTTTTATACTACGATTCCAGACCCCTGGGGAAAGAAACTAATGGCCACATATAAACTAGGAAATGCAGATACTTTCGGAAAAAGAATAACACATTTAAAAGATAAAATGAGTGAATGGAGCAGAGATGACATGTTAGCAAAACTCACAAAAAGATTCCGTAAAAGAGTTTCCCTATGTTGTGATAATACTAAAACGCCATTTATGGTAGGATGCGACGGGCCATATTATTACAACAAGATAAAAAGAAAGTATAAGAAAAGAAAAAATTTTAAAAATAAATATTTCAAGAAAAGGAAAGCAAGATATTATAAAAGGAAAGGTTATAAGACCTTCTTAAAAAAGAAAAAAATGATAAAGTACCTAAAAGAATGTAAGTGTTACCACTGTCACGAAATAGGTCATTATGCAAATAGATGCCCTAATAAATTTAAAGAAATCAAAAGATAGAAATAGATGATGAAATAGAAGATTTAATAGATGAAGGAGAATTCGTCCAGATAAATAACTTTGAAGAAAACAGATTCAGAAGAAAGTACCTTTAGACAAACAAACACAAACTATACTTCTTTTTTAGATAATGAGTAATCAAGATTTGATAGGCATAAAAAAGCTACTTCTTCAGAACCTATAATAGATAATACCCAAGAATATTAGGGCGAATATAAGCAAGAAATTTTAATAGATAAAAGAAAATAAAAGCAGATACAAAAAGAAAATTTTTCTTTATTTAATTATTCAGGATTTAAAATAAACCTATTGAAAGAACTCAGTATAAAATCCAGAAAACATCATTTGTTCTTTGGACTAAATATACAAGAAAAAGCATTAGAAGTGAGTTTAACTTCTAATGAAATAATGATACCCTTATTATCGAAAAAAGGATATTCAAGACAARCTAAATAAAGTAAAACTAGAAATAAGAAATACTCTCGGATGGATCCATATAGGAGCTATGCAGATAATTATTAACTCTACATTTAAAGAAGGATTATATACCCCTATAGATTTATCAATTATGGACAACATAACTCAAAATAGAGAAGAAGCCAGTTTAGGAATCTTAAGTGGAAATCTACGATATAAAAAATTAAAATTCAATATTTATTTATTCGGTATATTTTAATGGTATAGCATTTTCTAAAGTAAATATATTAATTCATACTGAAGCTAATGGTAATTATATTAGCAACAAGTTATGCCATAATCTTCAATGATATAAACTCTAGGATCCTCATCAGTACACAAATTTAATGGAGAAATACATGAAATAGATATAGCAATAGAGACTATATTAAAATTTGGTAATGAAACTATACCAATTAGATTACTCGTAGAAATGAAGGATATAATGATACGTTAGAAATAATGTTAGGAATAACATTTTTGGATAGTGTTCAGCCCTATCAGATAACTTCTATGGACTTAAAATAACTTTCCATGATAAACTCATCCATATACCTAGATGACTAGTTCGTATAGTATATATATATTCCTATCAGAATTACTTATAGAGATTATAAGGCCGAATACTTTGTGGCTTACAATGATAGTAGATCAAGAGCCTGCTTATGTAAAGCATAATGTTTTCTTCCTGAATATCATCAAAATTTGCCCCCATGATAGGACGAGATATATCTCATCACTATATTCCTTTTAACCAAGGCATATTACCACCGATAATTATATTAGGATCATTTTTAATTGAATGTCCTCCTTTTTACTTTCATAATAAAGGAATAGATGTCATATTTGTAAATGATTTTCTTCAATTGTTTCACAAAGTAACTTTTGATACTACCTTTTATCAGATTACTTTTAAGACACCCCATAAGCACTTGATTACTATTAAGCGTCTTAAGAATGCTTACAAAAAATGATTTCCTATTAACTTTAAAACTCGCACAGCCCAGTATGGTGATATAGACTATAAGAAAAAATTGATTTTTCCCAAAGGCACCCCTTTGTTACAGGCCCATTTTAGTCAATTGTGAGTTATCACTAGATCAGATTCATAATAAATTAAAATTATGTTATGCAAATAATCCATTACAATTTTGGGATAAAAACCAGATTTTAGCTAAATTAGAAATGAAAGGAAGAATAAAATTATTAGAGTAGCTCCTATGAGGTGTAACCTTGAAGATCAATTATAATTCAAAAAACGGATAAAGGAATTACTAGATTTACAATTGATTAAGACTGGTAAATCTCCTCATAGTTCTCCTGCTTTTATGGTTAATAGCCATGTCGAGATAAGAAAAAATAAAGCAAGAATGGTAATTAACTATAAAAAGTTAAATGACAATAGAATTTTTGATGGATACTTTCTACCTCATAAAGAAAGTTTAATAAACTGGATGCGAGATAAAATGATATTCTCTAAATTTGATTGTGAAAGTGAATTCTTGCAAATAAAAATTGCATTAAGATAGCATTCCATATACTGCTTTCTCGACACCTCAGGGACAATATGAATGGTTGGTAATGCCCTTTGGATTGAAGAATGCTCCTCAAATATTTCAAAGAAAAATGGATAATATTTTCAAAGACTACGATTTTATCTATGTCGATGTTGATGATACACTAATTTTATTTGATGATAATACATCACATTTAAAGCATTTAGATACTTTTCCTGATTTATGAATTAATAATGGATTAGCTTTGTTTGAAAGAAAAGCTAGATTATAACAGGAAGAGATTGACTTCTTAGGAATATAGATAGATAGAATAGGGATAAAACTACGAACCATATTCTAGAAAATATTTCTGCTTTTCCTAATAAGTTACAAGATAAAAAAACAAGTAAAAGCTTTTTAGGAATTTTAAATTATGTTTCAAATTTTATACAAAATTTAGCTCAACTCAGGAAACCATTTCAAGAGTTATTAAAGAGAGATAAGATACTTTCTTTTAATCCCTATCTAGAAGACCAGGTAAGAAAAATAAAAGATAAATGTAAAACCTCCCTAAATTACAATTACCTAGGGATGATGATCATTTAATATAGAAACAGATGCCTCTGAACATTGTCAGAGTGAAGTCTTAAAAAAGATAGATTATAATAATAATAAATAAAAAATTAGAGAAAGTTTGTGTTGATATTGTTCAGGAACTTTTAATGACCCGCAAACTAGATATCACATAATTGAAAAAGAGTTATTGGTAGTCGTGAAAAGTTGTCAAAAACTTTATTATTTTTTGCTGCCTAGAAAATTTCTTCTAAGAACTGATAATACTCAGGTAAAGGCCTTCATTAGAAATAATTTACCTTCTAAGCCAGAGTATAAACGATTTATTAGATGACAAACTCTTTTGTCTAAATATTCTTTTGATATTGAAATAATTCAATCTGATAAAAATGTGTTAGCAGATTTCCTAACTAGAGATGGCAAAATCTATGAAAAAGATTCTTGAAATACAGAAAGATTTGGAGAAGTAGGTTATCTCTATTAAAGATAATATTTCTGACATTATTGGTATCTCAAATCTCCTAGGAATGGCAAAAGAGGTTGCAGAATTACTTCTTTTAGAATGTAAAATGATAAATGCCAAAATTGGTAACTATGAAATTGCCAACAAGATGATTCAGGACTATTATAGCAAGATAGAATTTGAAAAAATAGAGACAACCTCATCATCAGGAGAAAAAGAAGAAAGTGGACGATCTAAGTCTTCTCGTGAGAACTTGTCATTGAGACCTTAGAAACCTATACAGGGCTCCARTGAAAAGGTTCATCTTGATTCTCTACATCCCAGAGAAGAAAACCAAACATTGATAATGAGAGAATTATATTCTTTATCTAATTTTGATACTAGATATCCTGACTTTTCTGGGATTTATCCTAGAATAAATTATTTACAAGATACTCTTCCACAGGAGATATAATACTGGTATGATTTAGGGGCTCTCAACTCAATCTATTTGAATTCCCCATATTTTCCCGAACTTGATTTGCTTCCTCACTGGATCAAGGAAGGAGTAAAAGATTGTTGTCTTAATAATCCACTATCTCCCCTAAAGATATACTTGTTCTAAAGTTTTTATCTGTAGGACCAGATTTTTATCAAGATGATCGATATCTAGCCTATCATTTTATCTAGCTAGGCAAAGCAGAGTCTTTTCTATCCATGTAGATAGAAGAAAGAAGGAATTTATAAAATTCCTTGAAAAAGATATTCACAATAGAAGAGYTGTTGGAATAAAAGTAGTACTAGATGTAATAMCCTCAGATTAGGAAACTTTATCCTAATTCGGGAATGTCACCATTTACTCATTGATGCGAATTTGCGGAAACCCAAAAGAATTTAAACCAAATAAGAAATACTTAATAATAAACAAAAACCTTTCTAGTCAACAACCATCTTAATCTATAACATTCATTTAAATTAACTTCAGGCTATCATGGTTTGCCCATAAGCGACCTCCTCGCACCATCTGGCTATACATCACCTGAAATGAAAAATGAGAGAAATGGAATGAGCTATAAAGCCCAGTAAGTAAATCTCATGCATGAATGCATGAACATGCCCTACATGTCATGTATTATAAAACTTCACCTTCCCAATGAAAACCTTCGAATCATTTTCTTGTATAACCTTTCCATAAAATCTTTCCTTTCAAAATGCAAGAACTTTATAAAATCTTTCATTCCATTACTTTCGTGAGCTCACTAGAGTGTAATGCCTAGCCATTAAACTCTGCAGTGGGCCATAGTTATTTGGAAGCTGATTACATTCCTACTGGTAGTACTGCAAAGCGGTTAACATTCCTTTACTTTTCCTTTCATCTCTTCACCTCCCCGAGGTGAATCATTACCTACCCTCCCAAAGAGTCGGTTCGGGTGCGCCGGTCCCCCACGCCCCATTACCCACTCACATCTTTCATGTTTAGGTTTTACACCCCTTTTTCAAAAACTTTAACTTTTTTTCTGAACATGCTACAATTTATAAAATACATTCCCTTTCAAAATTTCATGTCCTAAACCATTCGCTTTTTAAATGTATGAATGGCTCATGCCAGGAATGATGTAGAACACTAACTACATACCCATGACATAAAATGCATACGACCATAATTAACATGCCATTCGACATAATAATAGTACAAGATATGAAACACGTAAAAATATTCCACACAATCAACACATTTCATAATATAATCCCATACCGTCACCACATAAGACACAACAAAAGAGATAGGCGGATATAGGGGGTTTACTTGCATAGAAATCTCATATCTAACACATTAATCCACCTAAAGAAATTCAAATACATCCATTCATAYGCATTAATGAAATGTGAAAATTTACTTACGTAGAACTCATAAACAACACATCCATTTCACCACATAGGAATTTAGAAGCATATATGCATTAACGGAATGTGAGAATTCACTTACCCGAAGTCCTTTATGTAAAAGATTTCTTATTTAAATCGCGAAGTGAAATCCTTCGACCGTTCTCAACGTTAAGGCACTTGAAATGACCTAATTGTGATAACAGAAAGAAAGTTCATTTAGTACGATTGTCCCAACTTAGATATTCAGGGTTTATTCCAATAATGTCTTTTGCCAATTATTAATCCATACTTAGTTTCCACATTACCAATTATCACGTCTTTTAAGGGTACAATTTAAACTCCTTAGCTCGGGTATTAAACTTAATTTATATTCTCCCATAATTTTACTTTAGCATATAATTTCATAGGTCATAAATTTCAATATTAATTAATAATGTTTTCACCTTTTAAGTCCACAAAATCCAGGTGTCTCGGGAACGGTTTTGGGTTCTCAGGCATGCGCTCTAGCGGCGCGCGCGCAACAGCCCTGGGCGCTGGGCGCCCGCTGGCACTCTCTGTTTTGGAAGGTGGCAAACAGCCAGCAAGGACTCGTTTTTTTTGGGGCAAACTCAGGCGACGAGTAGAATAGCAATGGCAGAAGGTCTGGTAGGCGAGATGGAGGAACCGGTGACAGCAAGCTGAGGACTCAACCTCTATGCTGTTGCTGGACTGATCAGGCTTCTCTGGTTGGCAATCCAAAGGTCGCAACCGGCGAACAGAAGGGATTCCAGTTGAGCAGAGAAGGAGAAAAAGAAGATGAAGGCAGATCTGGGCAGACCGCTTCATCCAGAGTGGCTATGACAAACTCTGATCGCAATCCTCTGGCATCCAGTAACCCGTCCTGGCGTAATAGTGGCGACGAGCAGCAGTCGAGGACTGACGATGCGGATCAACGAGGATTGGTTGTGTGGGTCACGCTGTAGTGTTTCTCCGAGAGGCTTCAAATCTAATGCGAGCAGATCTGGTTTCTCCAAGCGGCTTCAACATTTCTCAGAGAAATCGAGCACTGGCGATGCATGCTGCGAGTGGCATCCTTCGTGCACCGGCGTAGAGAGGACTATCTGACCAGATAGCAACTGCAGACTAGCAGATCTGGACAGCAATGAGGGTCGCGCACTTCGTCAAGTGATCGGAGCAGAAAGAACTCCGATCCAATCACGTTGCAGATGAATTGTGAGGGCGGCATACTGGTCGCGGAGATGAGGGTGGCGTATAACAGGGAGCAGTGATGCAAAGAGGTGAGCAGTCGGCAGAGGGAGAAAGAGGCAGCTTGTATGCAGTAGGGAGGAATTTCAGAAATGGGGTGGTGCGGTAGGGTTTTCTAGGAGTGGGCGGCGGCGGCAAGAAGAGAGGAAGAAAGAGGCGAGTAAGGTTTGGGGAGGGTAGATGGCTGATTAGGTTTTTTTTTTTTTTTTAATTGGGCCCTGACCCAAATTTTTTGGGCCTTCCCATCCGTAAATAATCCAATTCATTAAATTAAATTCAACAGGCTTTCTTTCAAATGAGAATTGAATAGGCCCATTAGTCGAGCCTCTAACTAACTAAGGACCTTAATTCGATAAATATGAAAATTCCGTACTTATTGAAATAACAACCACATAGAAATTTATCCAATCCTAGTTGGCTCACAAATTCGCACGATCAAACAAAAATCTATGAAAAGAAATGTCAGGTATTATACTAGAAGGCATGGAAGCTGCTTTTAAGAGAGGTATCCGCACCTATGGCGGGAAAAAGATGTACTCTCATCAGTAATGATATCACCAGCCAAATCTACACCTTCGTTACAAATCAATACCTCCAGACTAAGATAAAATTCCTCAAAAAAAGAATTATCAAATCTAGCCCATAAGCATAGGAGAAGTTTTTTCAGCTTAGAAAACACGCCAAAAATACTTGTCCAGTATGTTCTCCTAATAAAAGCTAAGTTGAATCCACTGATTTAAGCTCCAGCGAAAACTAGCCAGATTTTCTACATAAAGACGGAGGCGGCTGATATTTTGTCAAAAAATCATCAAGTATTAAGCAAAGAAGTCGGTAGAAGAAATTATGAAGCTTAGATAATGGTTGCAAAAGGAAGACAAGATAGAAGACCCCTACAAAAGATGATGAAGACCTTGAAGAAAATGATAAGATAATGACAAAATATAATTGATAACATAGCTTTTTGAATGTAAATTAAATCTAGACTTCAAGTCCGCTCTAGTCTATAAATATATGTAGAAGTTTTGATCTGAAATAGAATTAATTTCCTCTCTCTCATTTATGTAAAATATCTTGTATCATTCCTGAAAGTAATAAAAAGCCTGTTATTTTACATACCCATTCCTTAGCAAATCTTTCTCTATTTTTTTTTTTTTTAACAATAGAAAACTCTCCATCATTTTCCTCTTTTAAAATGTTATGGCTGGAGGTAGAAAAATGAAACTAGATTTTTCTGAATATTGCTGAAGAAATGATACCAAAGGATATTAGGTTAGGGCTGAAATGCCTCTTAAGAGTCTCATGGGATACTCGGCAATATATTGGTCAAAGGGGTAATAAAGGTACAGAAGTATGTTGGACCATTTCTAAGTACCTGGAGTACCTTCCTCAAATGCTCTTCATGCTCCTCCCTAGATCGAGAGTAAACCAATATGTTGTTGATGAAGACTAAGACGAACTGATCTTAGTACTCCTTAAAGATCCGATTCATCAAATTCATAAATGTAGTATGTGCATTGGTCAACCCAAATGGCATTACCAAAAATTCATAATGCCTATACCGAGTTCGAAATGCCGCCTTTGTAATGTCCTCATTTCAGACGCTCAACTGATAGTAGTCAGATCTTAGATCAATTTTGGAAAAGTATCCTGCCCTCTAAAATTGATCAAACAGATCATCAATCCTTAGCAAGGGGTATATATTCCTTATCGTCACCTTATTCATCTCTCGGTAATCTATATATAACCTCATGATCCATCATTGTTCTTTACGAATAGCACAGGCGCACCGCATGGTGAAAACTAGGTTAGATGAAATCTTTATCCATGAGGTCCTGTAATTGCTCCTTCAACTCCTTAAGTTTGGCAGGAGCCATACGATATGGTGCCTAGACATCGATGTTGTTCTAAATGCTAGGTTAATGGCAAAGTCGATCTCTCTTATCGGTGGCAAAGCTTTGTCATCCGAAAACACATCCAGATATTCTCAAACAATTAGAATTTGTTTGATCGTAAGCTATGTTTCAAGAATTAGAAGCTACGTAGTTAGTGCAACTCTTCTTCATCATTCGACGAGCCTTCATAGCTGATATTATCGGAATGGACGATTTCACCCTAGACCCGACAAAATAGAGCTATAACTCACCAGGAGGACCAGACATAACCTTCTTCTTACAGCAGTCGATTGTGGCATGATGCTTCGATAGCCAGTCTATGCCTAAAATGACATCAAACTCCTGAATGTCCAACACTATAAGCTYTGCTATCAGCTCCTTCCTATCCAGTGCAACTGGACAATTCCTTATCACATACTCCGAGTTCATGACTACTCCAGAAGGTGTAGACACACTAAGCTTTGTATCCATAAGTGTACAGGAGGTTCAAAGTTTCTCAGCAAAAGCGAGCTGAACAAATGAGTGGGTAGCTCCTGAGTTAAATAATATGGTGGTAGGTGTATTACACACAGTTAAAGTGCCTATATAACAGGTAATATAAAGTCATGCCATTATTTATATTAACTGAATTAATGCAATATTTAAACTATTAGTACCTGACACTACGGTCGGTGCTTCATCTGCCTCCTCCCTTGTCATGGTGAAGACTCGTGCCTGAGCAGCTGGTCTCTTCAGCGTATAGTCCTTGGCCAGATGTTTCGTTTTCCCATAGTTAAAACACTTCCCACCACCTCTACCACCCTCACTAGGGCATTCCCTAACAAAGTGCCCTTGCTTCCTACGCTTAAGGTACAGCCCCTTGTCTAAGAGGCACTCACCCAAATATTCCTTACCATAATTTGAGCAAACCTTCCTCTGTTGTTTGCTCTGCTGATTTCCCTGTCTACTCCCTTGGTTGTACCTCCTCTTCTGACCACCCTTAACCCAGCTTTTGAATTTCCACCTCTGAATCTCTGACTCATGAGTTGACTTCTGAACTCCTCCTTACTCAACAATTGAGYCCTCTCTACCAAAAGAGATTTATTGACAACCTCTTGGTATGTGAAAAGCTCAAAAGGAGTCACCGCCAGTTTAATCTGAGACCTTAGCCCCTCTTCAAAGCGCCTTACTCTCCTTTCCTTTGTGGCAACCAAATCAGGAGCAAACTTGGCTAGTTGAGTGAGTTCAGCTTCATACTCACTTACAGATCGGCTCCCCTACTCCAGCTTCACAAACTAATGCTCCTTCTGTTGCCGCACGCTCTTGGGAAAATATTTATCGTTGAAGGCCTCGATGAACATTTCCCAAGTGAAAGGACTAGTGTCGCTCTCATGTTAGCGCTGAACCATCAGCTACCAGTCGTACACCTCCCCTTTGAGCATGTATGCAGCGAAGTCAACCTTCTTCTCCCCTGTGCATCGCATGACAGAAAAAATTTTCTGGATCTCTATCAACCAATTCTCAGCTTCCAAAGGATCAATGGTGCTAGAGAATAGCGGTGAGGTGAGCCTCTTGAATTCTGAGATCTTCCCATATTCTCGTGTTTCACTCCTCCTCGATTGGTTGGCTTGTCTAAAGGCAGTCATTGCCTGCATAAATGCSTCCATGGTCATTGGAGTTCCTTGTGCAACACGAGTACTACCTGTCCTTAAACCACCCCGTCTTGGGCTTGCGAATGCATAGCACAAATCATTACAAAACTAGAAAAATTTATTTACATAAGAACTTCGTACACAGACAAAGCATGTGTTTATAAAAACTTGAACATTACTCATCATCCCCAAATTTAAACAAAATATAAACAAAACATACTTATAACACTTAACATTTAACATCATTCAAGAACTTAATCAAAACATAAATTAAAACCAGATGGTTCGAGAAGGGAAGCCTGTGGCATGGCTTGATATCCATATAGCTTTCATGAATTTATATATATTTTTCTATGAAGTGTATAAAATCGTTTTTAAAACTCTATGCTCTGATACCAAAATTGTAACATCCCCAGATTAGCAGCTGCCCTAACCCGAGAATGTTATTGACTTTACTCATATTCATATTAACTACTACAGAAAATAAAATTTGGATACTTTATCTTAAAAGGTTTATAAAAATTTCGGCAGAGTTTCGTCTGTAATATCAACAATTACTCCTCGTATGCAATTAGAAAATTTCCCAAGCATTTTCTATACTCGCATATATTATGTATTAAGAACCCAACAATCTTTTACCAATTTAACACATACGAAATTGAAATTCTGCGAAACCAGAAAGAATTTAATGCACGAGTAGATAAATCAATAAATAAAATCATAAACAATACATAAAACCTCTCTATTCAACCATTTCACTTATCCACTAAAATTTATTTGAAACATCAGTTCGAGGTATCAAGGCTTGCACGCAAATGATCTCCACGCACCGTCTAGCTACACATCACGTGAAATGCAAAATGAAGGAAATGGAATGAGCTATAAAGCTCAATAAGCAAATCCCATGCATAAATGTATGTAAAATGCACTATATGCCATAAATTTAAAATTACACTTCTCAAATAAAACTTTCTAAACATTTTCATTTCATAAACTTTCCCATAAAACTTTCATCTCAAAATGTAAGAACTTTTCAATACCTTTCCATTTCATTAAATTCATGAGCTCACTTAGTGTAACGCCTAGCCATTTAGCTTGCAGTGGGCCCTTGCTCTTTGGAACCCATCACATTTTCTACCGGTAGAACTGCAAAGCAGTTAATATTACTTTAACTTTTCTTTTCACCTTTTTCACCTCACAAGAGGTGAGCATTACTTATTTTCCTACCGTACAAGAGGGTTAGGTCGGGTGCACTAGTCCCCACGTCGCATTTCCCACTCAAATCTTTCATGGTTAGGTTTATACTCCTTTCCTAAATCTTAATATTTTCTGATAATAATTCACTTATAAAATTTCATTTCTTTTCAAATTTTATTTCCTAAACCATTCGCTTTCTAAGTGCACGAATGACTCATGCCATAAATGATGTAGAATATTGTAACTACATGMTCATGACATGAACTACATAARTCCGTATTTAAACATATATGTTAACAGTAGGAAACATCTTAATCCAATACAATCACAATCATATTATTTAATGCAATCCAATACAATCATAACACATTACACAACATAGTCCAATACAACCACAACATAATACACAAYGGAATAAATTAGATAAGTATAGGGATTTACTTACTTGGAGTCCTTAACATTAAAATTCTACTTTAATTGCAAAGCAGAGTCCCTTGACGRCTCTTAATGTCAATGTGCTCGAAAATAACCTAATTATTATTGCAAAAATGAAATTCATTTAACACGATTGTCCAACTTTAAAACATTTTACATTTATCCTATAAAAAACGTCACTTATCCCTACAAATCATTTATAATTCGAATTTAACAATGATAACATACTGAACATATAAGTTATTTCATATTTTAAAACTTTCTTTAACAAAGGTAGTGTCAGCCATAATCACTTTATATTCCTAAAATACATTTCTCATACTAATTTAAATACAACCTTAAATCATGTATAAACAAAATCTGCATTTTCGTAAACTGATCAAATCGAATACAACTATGAATTCGTTTGATTAATGAAATCAAAGAAACAATGGTTTCACSTTTAATCTTGCGAATCCTAAGTGCTGTACATGAAGTTGTGTTGCGCCCCGGATGTGTGCTAATAAATCGATATTCAAAATCATTCCATTTGGGATCTTTTACTCTATCAAAACATTGTATTTCTCAAGCAGCGTGGGCACAACAGCCCTGGTCACGCACGGTGCCTGGTCACCTAGGTGCCTGTGTAACACCCCGAATTTTCCTTTACTAAATCCGTTGATTTTATGTAAAATGTGTGCCAGCTAGATTG
>MEJB01000023.1:2378628-2412319 GCA_001752375.1 Rhazya stricta
TTTTCAGGAGCTCTACCTGTCAACCAGTCGCCCTAGGATACCGACAGACATCATCGGTGACCGGCTGAGGGCAATTCTGGCAAGAATGATGGCGGGCACAGCAGTGCAAGAACCCAACAATCGACCGAGGCACCCCAGCAAAGCACAGGTGGCCCAGCAGCGCGACGCCAGCGCGCCAGCGCAACGCCCAGGGGTCGCAGTTAAGCGACGCCAACGCGCCCAGTGCGCGACGCCCCGACGTTCGCTGCCCGACGCTCGCGAGCACCGACGCCCAAACGTCCCAGAGCCATTGTGCGCGTCGCTTGAACGCACGCTCGGAGCTAAAGATTTCCAACGATAACTGAATGTTATGAAGTTATAAGCGAAAAGTGTTTAGCATGTAATGAGTAGAATCGTAACACTTATAAAATAAAAGGTGAATACGACGGAAAAACGCTATTAGGCTAAGGTTTGGTACTCGGAATTAAGATCGAACTGTACCCGTGAAACGAAATGCGCAACAGTAATGACAAAAACATTGTGGACATTAATGCGCATGCACTTAAAAGTTGAAAACATAATCGAAACTGAGGTAGATCTTCCTTTTTTGGGTTGATCTACTAGGTTATCTCGAGGGATCTACGTAGCAGGAATCGTTGGAGGATTCCACTTCAACTTGAATAGGAATTGGTCACGTAAAAGATTTCATGTAAGTGATCTCTCATTCATTAATATTATATATGGCCATGAAATTAAATCCCTTAATTGATGTAATGTGTTTTTATGTTGATATGTGGGATGGTAATGAAAGTTGAATTTTGTATTTAGTAATAATTTGTATTGCAGAATGCTATTGTGAATTCATATCATGTATTAATTATTGAATGTTAATGTAATATTGTATGCGTTCATATCATGAGCATATAGTTAGAAGTTTACATCACATTTGGCATCAGCCGTTCACGCATTTAGGAAGTGAACGGTTAGAAAAATGGAATTTTGAAGAAAAAGGGTAAAGTTTTGGAAATGTAGAGTTTTCGGAAAAGAGTGTAATACTAGCCACAAAAGGTGTGAGTGGGAAATGGGGCGTTGGGGACCGGCRCACCCGACCCTACCCTCTTTGAGGGTAGGTATGAAGTTAAAAGAATGAAATTTAACCGCCTTGCGGTTCTACCGGTAGTAAATGGAATCGGGTTCCAAATAAGATGGCCCACTGCATAGCTTAGTGGCTAGGCTTTATACTCTAGTGAGCTCACGAACGAACGAAAGGAATGGAAAGTTTTCAATATAAGTGAATGTTGAAGGGAATGATGTAAAGAAATTTTGAAAAGAGAAAGTTATGGAAAGTTTTTACAATTAAAAGAGAAAAWTTTTTGAAATGTCACATGTAGGACATATTCACGCATTCATGCATGAGATTACTTACTGAGCTTTTTAGCTCATTCCTGTTTCTTACCTGTTATTGCTGATGATATGTGACTAGATGGGGAGAGGAGGTCGCTTGCGGGCGAACTTTAATACCCAGAAACTGGTTTCTACTTTTGTATATAATGAAATTTACTTTTGAAGTTGTTTTTAAATTATGAGGTTTTTGATGATGTTGTTTTTGAATAGTATAAAAGCCTTTCGCTATATTTACTTTTAAACGAATGGTGGCTTATAAATAGATAAATTTTTATTTTCGAACGGAACGACGTAATATTCCCGGGTTAGGAGTGTTCCTAAACTGGGGGTGTTACAGCATGGGCGCTTGGTTGCCTCGGCGCTTGATGGGCTTGGAATTCTTGCTCTTGGTCGGACTCAGTTAACCAGGAAAAAATCGAATGAAGCTCGGACAGCACCGGTCGCGGCAGTACACTGAGAGGGAGAGAAATTAGTTGGTTGATCTGGGACGACTCCAGTAGCTCCGATCTAGTAGCAGGAGAACGGCGTCCAGGCTACGTGAAAGCTGATTCGGAAGGCAACAGATAGCGCGACTCTGGGCGGACAGCTCGTGGTTGGTAACAGAAGAGGGCTGACGAGCAACACGGAAGCTTTGATGCGCTGGGGCCACAGATCTGGTGGGTCGAGTGCAGCGAGCAGCAAACCAACGAGTAGGGAGGGTTGCGGCCAATAAGCTTCGATCGCGATCAAGGCGAAGATCCGATCGACTCTGGATCTCTAGCGGATCTAGACGAGATGAGCTTGGATCTGGGTAGAAGAAGGGATAAGCGGGACACCGATGAGTGCTTGAGCATTGGCGAGTGGCTGCTGGAAGAGAAGCAGCAAAAACCAGCAGCTCCAGTAGAGGCTGAGTAGCTGGCGAACTAGTCTCTGGTCTCGAGGAGCGTGCAGGGATGGTTGGCAACTAGCCCCGGTTCAAAGGCAAAGATATCGCTATGGTAGGGACTCTGCAGATGTCGGCAGCAGGGGAGGGCAGTAAGTGCAGCGGGAGAGGTTTGGGGAGGAGGGGGAGGCAGCATTAGGCTAGATAGAAAATTTAGGTTTTTTTTTTTTTTTTTTGTTTTTTAGGCTTGGTCGCTAACCCAATTCTTTGGGCCTTCCCATCCCATAACCAATCCAGCCCAATAAATCAAATTTTACAGGCTTTCCTTTCGGCCAAMATTAGCATTAAATTAATTTTTAGTTTTCGAATAAGGAACGAATAGGCTCTAACAAAATGAGCCTACACTAACTAACTAAAAACTCTAATTCAATTAACACGAAAATTTCATAATTAATTAAATGTACAATTAAATAACGATCACATAGAAAATTTATCAAACCCTAGTTGGCACACAATTCATACAATCATACAAAATTCATTAAAATAAAAAATAATATCCTGGGTATTACAGTGCAAGGCACCTAAGTCTAGCTTTGGTACTATGTTATCCCACAAAAGCTAGCTATCATGGGAATGGACCGTTACTATCTTAAGTGCTTGCGATCTTCTTAGGTCAGCTCCCTTGAAGGGAGGGACCCTCTTTCGGAGAGGGTATAAAGAGAGTCGCTCCCGTGAGGAGAGTCTGACCTAAGAAGACCGCAAGCACTTAAGATAGTAATGGTCCAAGCTAGCTTTTGTGGGATAACGTTATATATATATATATATATATGTCTTTTTTTTAGCAAATATGTATACAGAATCGCTTTTTCCATTCTATGCTTTGATACCAATACTGTGACACCTCGAGATTAGGAACTATCATAGCCTGAGGATGTTGGCATTAACCCTTTCCATAGATGCAGAAGCAAAGACTACAAATAATTTTGCTTGGAAGCAAACTCTAATACCCAAGCTTTGTTTCTTTTGTTAAAGTATTAGTGTTCAAGGAATTTAGTCGGATAATTGAAATTCTTTATTTGTTTATTGAGGTTATTTTTTCAAGAGATTTTAGATTATTATGCWAAGGATTACATTTATTTATTTTTTGGCGAATGGATTTGCTGGGAGTTGTTCCCTAGTTAAACATAGGGTTTCATTTTGGGATTCATTCCACTGAATTGAGGTAGAAATGGTGGTATAATGTATTTCCTTAAGGATTGAGTAATGAGTTTTGTTTTTCAAAAATAGGTTGGACATGTGTTTATTACAAAGGAAACTCTGTCGAAATTTTGTAGAGCTTTTGCATATCGAAACCTCTTCCCACTTAAAGTTTTAAATTATTTTTTCCTTGCTTTTGCATCTATGAAAAGGGTAAATGCCAACATCCTCAGGCTAGGTTAGTTCCTAACCTTGGGTGTCCTAGTTTTCATAAACTCTCCTAACCACAAAGTTAGTAGGCATGCTTAAGCACCATATAAATCTATCTTAAAAATCATGCTAAATCACTCAAGGACTTAGAAATTTCTCAACTATATTCAAATATCCAAACAACTAGCATGTAAACTCATATAATCCTAGCTATAAACTTAATTTATTTAGTCTATCTAAAGCTGTAAAATACCTAACACATGCATAGATATATTAGACATAAAAGTACTAACCTTGAGTGGAAGAAAGAGAGTAGTGAATGGAGCCTTGATGAAGCACTAAGTAAACTGCCCAAGGAGTTGATCAACATGGAAGAAAGAAGGAAAACTCTCGGTTATGGCAGAAGTCATGGAGAAGGAAAATAGACCAAGGAAGAACACTTCTTACCTTTGTGAAGCACAAGAAACAAGGCTGTTGGAGAAGGGACGAGCAAGGTGGTGTTGGTTGATGTTGCCCAAGAAAGAGAGAGGTTAGGGAAGAGGGAAGTTCAGCCCCGAGAGAGAGAGAGAGAGAGAGAGAGAGAGAGAGAGAGAGAGCTTGGAGAGTTGAGAGAATTGTGAGTCTTGCAAAAATAAAATGGTAGAAGAAAGGGGTCAGCCAGCTAATAAAAATCAAGAATGGCTTCTTTGAGAAGCTTAATTAAATCAGAATTTTTTGAAGAAAATTAAGGAAGAGAAAAGAAGAGGGAAAATAAAATGAGAAATCAATTTGAAATGTGTAGTGGGTTGGTAAAAGGTCACATGAGCAAGGGTAGATAGGCAAGAGTAGAGGCATTATGCATGGAAAATGTCCTAGCCTGCATACATTTGCTAATTCAAATTTAGGGTCATTCTAGTAATGAACTAGGGCTATGAATATAATATAAGTGAAAGGAAAACTTCCCCAGACATGCTCATATTTTTCCAAACGCGATAAAAATTTTCATTCGGGTCCAAAATAAAACGGTTAGTACGCGAGTACATAACTCAAAATGATCCTAAATTAATTATTGGAAATTTCTAATTTCCGAATGCATGCTCAATACTGCAAAACCCTAATTAACTATTCAAAAGTCAGAAATGCTTAGATTTACAGTTTGACCTCTTTAAGCTCTTCTATTGCCCCTTTTCTTGTATTTACGATGCAAACCCTGCAATTGATCATTTCAAAACAAAATTATTGTAATACAAGGTAAATCATATAGAAAACTTGACAAGAAATGAGTTAAGTAAAGGATAAACATAATGTAAAATGTGACTATATCACATGGCACAGAAAGCTTCTAATTCCTTTCACTAAAGATGGCGATGGCAGCTTGTCAATGACTTTGATTTTAGCTTTGTGATTCAAGCCCTCTAGCAGAAACCTCATTACCTAGCATGATGCCCTTTCACTACGATGTGGCATTTCTACCAGTTTAACACCAAATTGGTTTCTTCACACCTTTGTAGAACTTCCTCCAGATTTTCTAGACAATCAAAAGAATATCTCCAAAACTGAGAAGTCATCCATGAAAACTTTTAAGAGTCCTTCCCACAAAATCCAAAAGAATGGACATCATGCAACATTGAAACATTGCTAGAGCATTGCAGAGACCAAACGATATTCTCTTGAAGGCAAAAGTTTGAAATAGATAGGTGAATGTGGCTTTCTCTTGATCATGAGGCGCAATGGCTATTGGATTATAGCTTGAATAACCATCCAAGAAGTAGTAATATTTTTTCTTGCCATTATGTCTAACATCTAATTAATGAATGGCAACAAAAAATGATCTTTTATTGTGGCATTTTTCAGCTTGGGATAGTCTAGGTACACTCTCCAACCTGTTACAACAGTCAGAATATGTTCGTTCTTCCCCCCTTTTCCTACAAACATTGTATAGGATTGACAAAAGACCTATTAGAAATGCGCTAAATAATGCCTGCATCCAGCCATTTGATTACTTCCTTGTTCACAACTTCTTTCATATTGGTTTAGCCTTCCTTAATGTTTTGCTGAACTGCTATAGCACTCTGGTAACAAAAGTTTATGCATACAAATAGAGGGGCTAATCCCTTTTATTTCTGCCATTTTCCCTCCCACTATCCTTTTGTGCTTCTTCATAATTTCCAAAAGTTGCACTTCATTTTTGCACTTCAAATTTGCAGAAATAATCACCGGTAAAGTTTTCTCATTGGCCAAAAATGCATACTTCAAGTGAGAAGGTAGGGGTTTCAACTCAAGTAAAGGTGATTCTTCAATGGAGGTTTTACATGATATCAAGCCTCTTGTTGAAAACATTCAAGGCTTCAARCTGTCTTCCTTGACTGAAATGTGACTGTTTAGCTTCTACAAGTTCAACCAACTGCTCTTCCTAATCATTGGCTTCCTCGAGAAACCCTTCAAGTTAGATATTAGTCATTATGCTTAATGTTGAGCATTCTGGAATTTTTCAGCAACACAAGAATCAACAATACCAATAGAAGAACACTTTTCTACTTTGTCAGGGTGCCTCATAGCATGGGAGACATTGAATGTAACTTGTTGATCATGAACTCTCATAGTAATCTACCCATTTTGCACATCAATCAATGTCCTTCTAGTTGGCAAAGAAGGCCTCCCAAGAATGATGAGAACCTCTTTATCACCCTCAAAATCAAGAACAATGAAATCCACTGAAAATAAATTTTTCAACTTTCACAAGAACAACCTCAATTTTTTCCCTCCAGATGAGCAAATGATCTAATAGAAAATTGAAGTGTAACAGTGGTGAGCCTAGCTTCTCCAACCCCTAATTTCTTGAAAATTGACATGGGCATTAAATTAATACTTGCCCCCATATCACATCATGCTTTCTCACAATAAGTATTCTCTATGATACAAGGAACGGTGAAATTGCTTAGATATTTTAACTTTTGCGGTATTTATTTTAAAGAATAGAACTGCACTCCTTTGTAAGTGCCACAATTTCATATTTTCCCAATCTTCTCTTCTTGGTAAGAATATATTTCATAAACTTCACATAACATAGCATTTGTTCGAAGGCTTCCACAAGAGGAATATTGATAAGAAGCTGCTTCAAAGCATCAAGAAATTTATTGAACTACTTATTCTCCTTGTGTTTCTAGAATATTTGTGGAAAAGGTATAAGTGTCTAATCAAGATTCTTTTCTAGACAAGATGCTATAGGAATTGCTATAGCATTGTTCTTGGTACACTTTCCAGTTTTAGTTTCTTTTTAGCTTCAGCTTCAATCTCCTTCTCCTCTTGGATTGAAGTGGGCTCACTTTGAGATTTACCCTAAGACACAAATTCTCCCATTCTTTCTCACTTCGAAGTATAATGGATGTGCAATGTTCTTTACCATCTCAGCTTAGTACTTCGGTGCCACCAGGGAGTGATCCTTGTGTCTTACTGTCCAATGCATTTGCCAATTACCAAATTTGATTTACAAGATTCCTCAATACACTACTTAACTTTGAATGGTAGCATAGTTGTTTTCCATGTACTCTTTAAGTAATCCCTCTAGTGAATTGGTTTGACATTGGAATCTCCCTTTGATGTTTGATTTTGTTGATGAAAACCTAGTTGAAAAGGCTGACTATATTTTTGCAATTGAGAAGAATTTGCTTCTTTGTTACTCCATGAAAATTGGAATGTTGTCTCCACTGCTGATTATAAGTGTTGGAGTAAGGATTATTGTTCTTGTTGAAATTCCCAACATAGTAAAATTGACTGAGGATTAGAATGGTAGTTTCATAAGAATGTCCCTCTCCACAATAAGCACAAGAAAGAGTTGTAGGCTAACCCATTTGATAACCCGATTGCATCTTCATTGATTTCAACATATTTGAAAGGGGATGCAACCTCAGCAGTGAGAGAAGTGATTGTATCTATTTTATGAATCGCTGCCGTTTTGCTGTAGGATTTCTTGAAGCAGGCCATTGATAAATATTACTTGCAAACCTCTCCAAGATTTCATATGTCTCATTAGAAAACTTGCTCAAGAGAGCACCATTTACTGAAGCATCAACCATATTGTGATAGTGAGCATTTAGACCAATATAAAAGGTCTCGATTTGAATTCAATGAGAGATTCCAAGATGGGGAGATTTACAAAATAATTCCTTGAACCTCTCCCATGTTTCATAGAAATTTTCCTGCCCTATTTGCTGAAAAAAAGTGATGTCACTTGGCAACTTTGCTTTTTGTGTTGAAGGAAAAAATTTACCCAAGAACTTTTCTGCTAAGTCAACCCAAGAAGTTAGCGAATATGATAGTAGTGTTTTTAACCATCACCTAGCTCGATTCCTCAATGACTATGGAAACAGCCTTACTCTTAGAGCTTCTTTTGTTACCCYTTGCTACTGACAAAGTGACAAACTTCCATGAAAGGTCGAARATGGTGATGTGGAACTTAGGATGGCATTCGGCTAAATTGCCCCAAGGTTTGGGGTATTTGTAACATTACTGTAACACCGCCAGATTAGGAACTATCCTAAGCTGAGAATATTACTGACCTTACTCATATTCATATCAACTACTGTAGAAAACAAAAATCTGAATACTTTGTCTAAAACGTTTTATAAAAATTTCGGCAGAGTTTCCTCTGTAATTTCAATAACTRCTTCCTGTACACAATCAAAAAGTTCCCAAACATTTTCAATACTCATAAATATCATGTATTCCAACCTGAACAAACATCCAATATAAATAAATAGAGCATTCCAACAACCTTTTACTAACTTAACATTTACCAAAATTGAAATTTGTAGAACTTGAAAGAATTTAATGCATGAATACTTAAATCAATAAAGAAATAACTTAAACAATACATAAAATACTTCTACTCAACCATTTATCTTATTCATTAAAATCTATTTAAAATAACACTTCGGAGTATCAAGGCTTGCCCACAAATGACCTTCATGCACTATCTGGCTACACATCACCTGAAATGCAGAATGAAGGAAACGGAATAAGATATAAAGCTCAATAAGAAAATCCCATGCATGAATGTATGTGAAATGCACTATCTACCATGAATTATATTTCACCTCCTTAATGAAACTTTCTAAATACTTCCATAAAACTTCCATTTCAAAATGTAAGAACTTTTTATAACCTTCCCATTTCATTAAAGTCGTGAGCTCAGTTAGTGTAACGCTTAGCCATTAAGCTTGCAGTGGGCTATTATTCTTTGGAACCCAATTACATTTGCTACCAGTAGAACCGCATAGCAGTTAACATCACTTTAACTTTTTCTTTCATCTTTTTCACCTCCAAAGAGGTGAACGTTACTTATCTCCCTACCCTACAAGAGAGTTAGGTCGGCTGTGCCCCGRTCCTCCATGTCCCATTTCCCACTCGCATCTTTCATGGCTGGGTTTGCACTCCTTTCCAAAATCTTAACATTTCATGATAATAATTCATTTATAAAATTTCATTTCCTTTCAATTTTATTTCCTAAACCATTCGCTTTCTGAATTTACGAATGGCTCATGTCAGGAATGATGTAGAATACTATAACTACATGCCTATCACATGAAYTACATAAATTCATATTTAAGGACTATTCAACATGTTAACAGTATGAAACATATTACATGAAATAAACCGATATGACCGCAATCACCTTACTCAGTACAATCCAATAAAATCACAACATATTCCACAACATAGTCCAATATAACCACAACACAACACATAAATTGGATAAAGTTGATGGGTATAGAGATTTACTTACCTGGAGTCCCTCGGCTGTTCTTAATGTCAATGTGCTCGAAAATGACCTAATTATTATTACAAGAAAGGAAATTCATTTAACACGATCGACTAACATTAAAACATTTAACGCTTATCCTATGAACGTCATTTGCCAATATTAACCTGTACTTAATTCCCACATTGAAAAAGCTATCACATTCTTAAAGGTATAACTTACTGCATGACTTCCTACCCTTCTCAAAAATTGATAATGAGAATACCAAATACAATACATTTCTAAGTCAAAACATATTCTTCATACAAATCAAACTTGTTCTTAGATCGGGTATTAAACCTAATATATGTTTTCCCACAATTATCACTATCGAACATAATTACATAAGTCATTAAATTTTGAAAATCGAATAACAATGTTTTCACCTTTAAATCGACAAACTCTAAGTGTTGCGGAAGCTGTGTTGCACCTCGGGCGTGCGCTCAGGCAGAGAGCACGCAACAACCCTGGTCGCGCATGGTGCCTGGTCTCCTAGGCGCCTGGTAGCCTAGGCGTCAGGGCACTTGATTGCCTAGGCGCCTGAGGGCCTAGGTGTCTGGACGCTCAGTCGCCTGGGTGCCTAATGGCCAAGGCACCTAGGCACTTGACGAGCCTTGCTGCTTCTGGCCAAAAATCCACTGATCGAAATAGAAACTGGATGATGAACAGTAGCTCTTTTGGTAATTTGGTCTGGTATGGAACAGTTCTAGTCCGATGGTGAATAACCCGAGCGGTGTCCAAGTGGAGTCCGACCCATGCAAACTGCTAGCACCTGCGACCTGTGTGAATGATGGTGGCGAACAACAGATCTGGGCAAGTGGACCAGCGACGGTAACAATTAGATCAGGACGAGCAGCGACCAATCGACGACGCACAATAGCCATCAATGCACGCCGATCTAGTGCTGAAATAGACATGTCGCGGCAGGGAGCTGAGCTGTGAAGTCCCGATTTGGACGGGTAGCTACTCTAGGCGCAGGCACCATCGAGCAGATTATGTCGTGTGAAAGTTGACGAGCTACAAGCTGGCTGAGTCGAGGTTCTTTGAGCAGCAAATGGCAACGGGAATGGCATCCTGGTAGAAGCACCGCGAGATGACGTGCGACAGATCTAAAAGTCAATGACCAGCAGGCGAGCCAGAGAGATGAAGGCAGAACAGGTCTGCTACGCCTGCAGTGAAGATGCACCGATCGGTGTTTGGACTAGGTTGCGAGGGAGGAAGAAAGAGAGAAGAGCAATTGGCTATGGCAGATCTGGTGGCGGAGGCACAGCGACGAAGCAGAGCGATGAGATCGGTGTCAAGGCAGTGGGCAGTGGCAGCGAGGTGGATAGAAAGGAAGAAGAAAAGTTCTGTTAGGTTTAAATTAGGTTTTTTTTTTTTAAAAAGAACTTAGGCCCTAACCCAATACTTTGGGCCTCCCCATCCCATAACCAATCTAGCCTAATGAATTAAATTTATTGGGCTTTTCTTTCGATCAAAATCTAGTTTCCAAATGAGAAACGAATAAGCCTAACAAGTCGAGTCACTAACTAACCAAAAATCCTAATTCAATTAACATGACAATTCCATACTTTATTAAATGTACAATTAAATAATGATCGCATAGAAAATTATCAAACCCTACTTAGCACACAATTTATATGATCATACAAAATTCATAAAAATGAAAGAAGTAATACCCTAGGTATTACAATTACCAGCTTGAGCTCAAAGTGTTGGGCTTGTATCTCTAGCCGCACGATGCCTGGTTGTAAATTGTTTAAGATGGGGATAGCATTCATGAGAAATAATGTTCCTGAATAGCTTTGTTTTTATTGTCAAATAATGCTGTAGCATTGTTCACTTGATTATTTCCATCGTTATTCCAAGCAATATTAGCAACATTATTCCCCTAGTCCTGATCAGCCATTTCTTTCTTTCCTGCACGATGCTACTCTCGTCTTCTTATACGAAAATTCCTTTCTATTTCTGGATCAAATGGACATAGTTCATGAGGGTTGAACAACTAGTTAGGTTTGTCTTCCTCGAATATTCATGAGATAAAAAATGACCTTGCCAAAAACACCAAATGAAAGAATAAAAATAATGAATCTAAATAAAAATTTTAAAAGTAATAGAAATCTTACCACCACTTAAACACCCTAAAATAGTCCTCGGCAACGGTGCTAAAAACTTGTTAACCAGCATCCCAAATAGGTAAATGTTCACACATAAGTCTACCTGGTCCACAAGTAATATAGATTAAGTTAAGTATCGTTCCTAAAAGGATTGCAATTATGTCTTTTCGGTGCCAAATTCCAATAACAATAAGTTGAGATGGTTTGAGATTTGAACTAAAATTAAAATTAAATTGACAAAGGTTCAGATTTTCAGTTACAATGGTCATAACACAAGAGTAAAGATCACTTAGAGATGACTAATTTGATGATAAGTAAGCTAGAAATAAAGAATCCCCTAATCTTTAATGAATGTGCAATGATATGAGAAATGCGATAACAATTCTATGCGGGTAAATTGAGATAATATATGATCCCTGTAACACCCCGAATTTTACTTTTATGAATTTTTGTTTGATCTAGTGAAATTGTGTGCCAACTAGGTTGGACATTTTATATGTGGTTAATATTTTTAAATCGTACGTTTAATAGGTGCGAAAATATTGTCCGTATCGAATAAGAATTTTCGTTGGTTAAAGGCTCGACTTGTGGGCCTATTTGTTTGTTAGTCGGAAGTTGGGCTTTTTATCGAAAGGAAGCTCGTTATGTTAAATTTACAGATTGTGGGTTAAATTTGGATGAGAAGGCTCGAAGGATTCAGGTTACGGCCCAAAATATAAAATAAAGAAAGAAAAGAAAAAAAGAAAATATAAAAGAAAATAAAAAAGAAAGAAAAGAAAAGAAAAGAAAAGAAAAAGAAAAACCCTAAAGGAACCCTTCATCTTCTTCCTCACCCCCCCGCCGCCGTCGCCGCCGTCGCCGTTCTCTCCCTGCTTGACCCAACGGTGCTCGTCGTGGTTTTCCCTTGCTTCTCCTTCTCTCTTCCCTTCCTCTACTGTCGACACTTGAAGTGGCCACTGTTTGCCACGACTTGCGATCGGTCACCGCACCAGACCATGCCACTGCTCGAAAGTCACTTGCAGCGCTAGTTGCGGAGGCTGTCTGCTYGAGTCACTGCGAGGCGCAAGCAGGAGATCTCCCGCTCCTCCCCGAGTCTCTTCTCTGACTGCCTTCTCTCGCTCTCGGACTCAAATTGGCGGCCTGAGGTTGGCGCCAGCGCCGACTAAACGCGAAGAGGTCCATCTCTAAATCCGGTAGGGCATCTTCTTCCTCTTTTTCCTCCCCGCGCGATCAGATCTGTGTGATCATCCTCTAGATCTGCCGCTGTTGTCTTCCTTCTATATAGGAACGACCGATCTGTGCGACATCATCGCTAGATTTGCCGCCRTCGTCTCCTTCTCTATGCGAGCGGCTAGATTTGTGCGACACCATCACCTGACCTGCCATCATTAGCCRTTTACTGCTCGGCGCAACCAGATCTRCATGACGTTGTCGCCAGATCTGCCGCCGCTGTGTTTTTCTCCCTCTGCTCAACGGATTTTTCCCCTCAAACTGAAGCTAAAACCTTGCAGTTGGCCGTTATTTTGGCTCTCTATCCTTGCTGCTTGCATCGCYGATTGTCCCTCGCCATCAACCAGACGCCGGAAGCTTGAGCAGAAACTGGTTTCTTTGCCGGGATAGCGTCGGAACAGAGCCCAACAGTGCTCAAAGCTAGTAGGTACTCTATTCGTGCGCCAAGGATCTGCTCCTGGTGCAAGCCAGCAGTGCCCAGCGCCAAGCTTGCCCAGCAGCACTAGGCGCCCAATGCACACCCAGGCGCTCAGTGCCAGTGCCAGGCGGCCAGGCTCTCGACGCCTAGACAACCAGGGCCGTTGTGCGCGTCGCTTGAAAGCACGTTCAGGAATCCATTACCGTTCCTGCAACATTTGGATATCGTGAATTTAAGGTGAAAACACTAACATTTAATATTAAAATTGTATGACTTGTAAATAAATATGCCCTGGCGTGAATTTATGGGAGAACATAGTTAGGTTTACACCCGAGTTAAGGAGTTGAAATGTACCCTTAAAACGTAATATTCGATAATAAGAGAACTAAATCTGGATATATAAATTTATAAAGGATTTTTTTGGATTAAACACATAATACTTAAGTTGAGACGATCGAATTAAGTAGACCCTCCTTCTGTAATCAACTAGGTCATTTTGAGGCCTTACGTTGAGATCGATTGAAGGAGTCCACTTCGCAACTTAAGTAAGAACCCGTTTACGTGCAGAACTCCGGGTAAGTAATCCTCCCATTTCATTAACATTATAAATGAATGAAATTGAATGCTTTGAACTACTTTAATATGTTGTGTATGGGATTGTATGATGATGTGTGTATAATTGTAAGGAATGTTAATATGTTCGTATCCTGTAGGACTTTTATGTCAAATGATATGCTATTATGATTCATATCTTGTACTATTTGTTGAATGTTATGTTATATATGGATGTAAGCATTTCATGTCATGGGCATGTAGTTGGAATTTTACATTACATTTGGCATGAGCCGTTCACACACTTAGAAGGTGAATGGTTTAGGAAATGGGATTTTAAAGGAAAATGTATAGTTTTAAAAATGTTAAAGTTTTCGAAAAGGAGTGTAAACCTAGCCATGAAGGATGTGAGTGGGAAATGGGGCATCGGGGGACACGCGCACCCGAACCGACCCTCTGGGAGGGAGGTAATGATTCACCTCTGGGAGGTGAAGAGAAAAAGAAAAGTAAAGGAAGAGAATGTAATCGGGTTCCAAAGAACAAATGGCTCATTGCAGCCAAATGGCTAGGCGTTACACTCTAGTGAGCTCACAAATGAAAGGAAATGAAATGTTTTTACAGTAAGTAAATTTTGAAGGAAAGTTGTAAAGAAATTTTGAAAAGAGAATGTTTCGGAAAGTTTTTCATTTAAAAAGGCGAAATCTTAAAGTTTCATGATATATAGGACATGTTCACGCATTCATGCATGAGGTTACTTACTGGGCTTTTTAGCTCATTTCCTTCCCTTATGTTTCATTTCAGATGATGTGTAACCAGATGGGGCGAAGAGGTCACTTATGGGTGAGCTATGATACTCGCGAACTGATTTTCGAATCAATTTATGTAATAAGATATATTATTTTTGAATGGTTTAAATTGTTAAGACTTTCGTTGTCTTCGTTTTTTTAAATAAATATTGGTTTTAGTGGTTTAAAAAGGCTTCCGCTGTTTTCATTTTTGAATAAATGTTGAGTTTTAAATGATGGTTGATTAATTGTGAGTGGAATGACGTAACATTCCCGGGTTAGGATAAGGTTCTTAATCTGGGGGTGTTACACACCCTTTCCAGGTTTGTTAGTCCTTGTTTATGAACTGAAGTTTAATGATATTCCTATGCTAACTTAGTTCAAGAAATCTAATCTAAGCATAAATCACAGAGGTTCTATGGGGTAAAACTATAKTCCTATAAATCTTGTGATTTTGACTACTTAAGAGTAACCAAATCCACATTCATTTAAGTAAATCCAGTTAATTTGGAACTCTAAGAAGCTTAGACACTCATTGTAATGGTGACAAATAATAAATGTAGATAATGTAGCACAATTAAATCAAACCCAAAAGATTAGCCATGCCTTTCACAATAAGTTAAAATCAAATCTTCCTTGCAAGAAAAGGTACATCAATAATCCTAGCTATTTAGATCTTAGCTCATGTTTATAGCCATGAAAGAGTTCAAAATTACTGCATTCATGTTCATAAAGTAGTAAATAATGAGAAGATATAAACCCCAAGTAATAAAGATCAAGATTTGACTCGAAGTTTTGGTCTTTTTCTTCTTGATAGCTTTCTTTCCTCTTCCAGCTCTTCGTGTTCTTCTCCAGAAACTTTTCTTCTTGTGGCTACTTCCTTTTTCTCCTTATGTCCCAAACTTGTTTTGTTTAGGGAAACATTGGCGCTTGTGCCCCACTTGAGGCACTTGGCAAGCTCATTCTGTTGCGAATGACCACATGTCATCCTATTCATTCTTGTAAGGCCAAGTGGCTTTTTTTAATTTATTAAATGCCTTGTATAAAATATGCTCCACATGCAGCTTGTTCATTGGATGCTTTCTAATTCTTGCCAAGTAGACTTCCACTAGCTAAGACGTTTGTCTTCATCTAGCAACAAATTGCTATCAAATTGCTATAGTATTCAATTGAACTTAAATGCCTCGTTCCCCATTCACTTCAGGAACAAACTTGCCCAATGACTTGAACTTATGGGCGTAGTCTGCCACTGACATTCTTTCTATCTGCTACAAGTTGAAGAACTATTTTTGTTTCTCCATTCACAATGAACTAGGGAAATAGTGTTCCAGGAAAGCCCCCCTGAAGACATTCCACATCAAGGGCTCCTTTTTAGGCAAATAGCCTAGTATCATGCCTTCTTACCATATTTCTGCATCCAGAAACGATATAGCTGCCTCTCTCTAAACTTTCTCAGGTACCTCAAAACCTAAAGTTCTGTTCCATATCCCTCAGCTATTTATCTGCAGCTTTCAGATCCTTTCCTCCGCTGAAAATGGGCATATTTGCTTTCCTCATTTTCTCATAGTAAGATGTGATGCTAGTAATGTCCTTCTCCTTGCCTTTAAGGGCTCGTGCCATGGCTTGGAGGGTGGCTACCATCTTTGGCAGTATTACTAGGGTTGCCGAGCAATGGGTGGTTGTAGGTGTGCATCCACTTCTTGAGGGGGGCTGGGGTATGATATTCTTGCCTAATTTGTTCGTGGCATTCTTCTCCTTGGGGCTTTAGCCAATTGAGCTATTGATGGGCTGTACTCACTTCTTGCTTGTTTCCCTCATTTTATTAGTCCATCTGATTAACAATTACTATGCGTAAGAAATTAACATCAATGCGTTTTAGGTAAGGGGTGAAAGGTAGGAGATAAGACTATGGATAGAAGTAATATTTTTGAAGAGAAGTGACACAAGGACTACTGATTTAATTCATTAAAAAAAAACAAAATACTAATAGTTCAAACCGATCCACAAAGATGGCAGTTAACCAACTGTAACAAAGTTCCCTAAGCCCTTAGACTAAAAATGGCACTATATTTTTTTTATTCCAAAGCATGTAACATGCTAGTGATAGTTAAAGCTCCATTCGACTTCTAAGGGGACTCAATAATTGACCTTGCGACTGAATTTGCTTCCTCCATGATGTTTGGGATCTGCATTTACTTGTCCCACACATGGTCAACGTATGTGCTCTCCCAATACTCCGCTTTCTTAAAGAGTTTCACCTCTTTTGCTTCTCGATCTCTAATTCATCTCCTTAGCTCGTGCATTTTGCCTTTCAGCTGCATATTTATCCTTTTTTATTCACTAGAATTCTTGTTGCGCATGGTCTTTTTAGCGTCCTTGCATACCGTGTTCCTTCTTAGCTTCCACCAAGTAATCAGCTAAGTACCCCTGATCCTTGAGAAGCTACTCATTATGGATCTCTAGGGCTTCTACCATTTTCAACCAATTCGTATACTTAGTAAGGGGAATCATAGCTCACTTCCTTCCTTCACTAGAAAACATTTATTAATAAGAAACATTATCTATCATTAACACACATAAAACTCCATTAAGTTATAACCAAACTTAGATTGCACCTTACTCACACGCACTCACAATCTGAAAGTGTTTCATGACTTAATTCTAATAAAATGATCTAAAACCTAGGCTCTGACACCACTAAATTCATGCCCTGAAATTGGGTGAAAACCCATATCCTGGACATGAGACGATTGCATTCTCCAAGGTTTCCCCTAAAGACCATAAGGCCTAATTACGATCAAAGCCTTCCAATACCACAAACAAAATAATAATAAGTCAATAATAATTACTAGATGGAAATATAATTGTAATTGAAATATCTTGAAATATTTATAATATTCAAAGTTCTAAAATAAAAAGCAAATATTTCTTGAAGGAAACTAGTCTTCAACCTTTGAACCCCGACACGTCGTCCTCTAATTCGAACTCGTAGGCTTTATGTTCTGAAAGGGGAAGGATAGGTTGGAATGAGTACACTTACTCAGTAAGCAAACATAATTTCCTCCTAAATAGCAAAAGAAGGAAATTTGGCCAAAAAGATGAATAGATAAAGAATACATATAAATAAATAAGAATTTTAAAATATATGTATATAATTAGTACTCAAGATCCAATATAATATACTTTAACTTAGAAATTAAAATACGAAGAACTGCATATATTGTAATCAATTGACTACCAACTCCTGTCAAATATCAATTACGTTTGGGACATAATTAAATAAGAYAACTTGGGTCAAACCTTGAATTTAGGCCTAGTCGTACTCCTGCTAGGTTAGCCAAGAAAATGATGTTGTAGCTTTTTATTCATGCTACCTGGACAGATAACCGAGATGGAACATGTTCCCTCAAAGCCAAATTGAATAATGTCCTAAATTATAACTTTTTTTTTCTTTTTTTGGGACTAACTCTAACTAAATAAATTTAAAATACTTAAATACCACATTTCTAAAAGAAACTAAATAAATAAGAATTATCCTAACCAAGTCAAATTTAAATAATAAATAAATAATAGTTCTCATATATCATATTTAAAGAAAACTAATTAAAGAGGAATTATCTCTAACCAACTTAATTTTAACATTCCTATGTCATAGTATGAATTAAACAAGATAAGCATTCGRTAGAAAAGTTGGGGGTCTAATGATAAAAATCAATAAAAGGAAAGGGACGCATGGTAGGATGAATCAACAAAAAAACATGAATAAATAATAAGAGAAAAGATGTGGCAGTAGAGAACCAGTCACACTATCTAAATGAGTAAAATCAAGGAAAATCCTAAAGAATATATGTTGGCATCATTTTAATTATGAATTCGGATCTGGCTTGTACTTTCGATTTCCTAACTGGGATGAAGTAGCAAATAATTCTTTACTTAAATTAATCAAATTTCCCAACTAAATATGTAACACCCCGATATCATAACTGCCCTAATCTGGGAATGTCACTGACTTAATTCTCATATATTTAAAATTTCAACGGAAGCTTTTGACAATAAAGGAGTAAAATTTAAATGTTTAATAAGTTCATAAATAAATAAAAAATTTAATTAACAGAACAACTCTTGGGTATCAAAGCCTGCTCCCAAACAATCTCCACGCACCATCTGATTAATCATCACCTGAAACGTAAAAAAAGGAAATATGGGTGAGCTACTAAGCTCAGTAAGTAAATCCCATGTATGAATGCATGAATAATGCCCTATATGTCATAAGTTATAAAACTTCACTTTCTCAATAAAAGTTTTYTGAAATATTTCCATTTCATAAACTTTCTCATAAAATCTTTCCTTTGAAAATGTAAGAACTTTTCAAACATTTCCATTCCTTTAAAATTGTGAGCTCACTTGGTGTAATGCCTAGCCATTAAGCTCTGCAGTGGGCTTTTATTCTTTGGAACTCGATCACATTTCTATCAGTAGAACCGCAAAGCGGTTAACATTCCTTTAGTTTTCCTTTCATCTTTTCACCTCCAAAGAGGTGAACATTACATTTCCCTACCATCCCAGAGGGTCGGTTCGGGTGCGCCGGTCCTCGACATCCCATTTCCCACTCACATCTTTCATAGTTAGGTTTTACACCCCTTTTTCAAAATCCTTAACGTTTGGAAATCATTCATCATAAAAATAACATTTTTAAAAACTTCATTCCTCAATACATTTACTTTTCCAAATTTCATTCTTTAAAAACATTTCCTTTCTTGAATGTATGATTATGTCCATACAAAAAATATACATCTACTACAATCTACATACTCATTGACCACACGAACCCTTAACTTAAAATTTCTAACTTGTCAATGAGTAATAAAATTCACATACTRGAAGTGATATCACGTTATAACACATAAGAGCAATTATCAATCCACATTCAATTCATATAAGAAGATTCAATCATAATAACATCATTCTTGCATCATAACAAAATGAGAATGTCGGAATTTACTYACATAGAACTCAGATTCAATGCACATTCAATTCACCKTAGAGCAATTTAATTATAACCACAAAACATATACGTTAATGAGAATGTGAGAATTTACTTATATAGAACTCAGACTCAATACACATTCAGTTCACCTAAGAGCAATTTAATTGTAACAACAATACATATGCATTAACAAGAATGTGAGAATTTACTTACATAGAACTCAAATTCAATACACATTCAATTCACCTAAGAGCAATTTAATTGTAACAACAACACATATGCCTTAACAAGAATGTGAGAATTTACTTACATAAAACTCACATTCAATTCACCAAAGAGCAATTTAATTATAACAACAATACATATGTGTTAACAAGAATGTGAAAATTTTATTTTACATAGAACTCAGATTTCAATACACATTCAATTCATCTAAAGCAATTTAATTACTAACAATAATACATATGCGCCTTAACGAGAATGTGAAGATTTAACTGACATTAGAATCAGATTCAATACACATTCAATCATCTAAAAGGCATTTATAATGTAAATAACAAATAATACATATGCGTTAACGAGAATGTGATAATTTACTGGAACATAGAACTCAGAATCAATACACACGCCATTCACCTAAGAGCCAATTTAAATTATAACAACAAATACATATGCCGTTAACGAGAATGAGAGAATACTGAGATAAGAACTCCAGATTCCAATAACATTCAATTTCCACCTAAGACCAATTTTAATTATAACAACAATACATATGCATAATGAGAATTTGAGAATTTACTAACATAGAACTCAGATTCAATACACATTCAATTCACCTAAGAGCAATTTAATTATAACAACAATACATATGCGTTAACGAGAATGTGAAAATTTACTGACATAGAACTCAGATTCAATACACATTCAATTCACCTAGGAGCAATTTAATTATAACAACAATACATATGCATTAACGAGAATGTGAGAATTTACTTACTTGTAGTCCTTAGTAAATTGGTTTACTTTCGCCAGTGAGGTGTTTTTGTTGCCCACAACGTTAATGTGCCACAATATCCTAATATTATTATATAGAAAGGATATTCATTTGAGATTTGTTTAACCAAATATATTTATTTAATATAGGTGTTTACTGTTAGTATCTTCATCGTTTTTCCTATGGTGACTTTAACAAATAATTTTCGAGTTTAATTTCCATGTCAATACAAATCCCACTACTAATACTACAATTTAATTTCATSACTATTAATCTTTCTTAAAATAATAATAATCTTAATCAYAATATACATTATTTTATCATACAAATACTAAATCTCATATTAAATCGTATTTTGATATATTTCCATAATTATATTCTCCTCTTACTTATTCGTATTAACTTAAGTTTCACATTAAACATATTTCATATTTTTCCTTAATTATTATTACATAATATAAAACCTACCATTCGATTAATTTAAATAAAGAAACTAAGGATTCACCTTGAATCCTGAACCTTAGATATGGCATCGAGTCTAAGATGTAATGGCATCAATCATGCTCGGGAAAGAAATACGCTCCGGGGGTGCGAATGCGTCCTGATAGCACAAGTGCTGCGTGCGGCTACTGGCTCGAGCAGACGGCACACGGTACCTGGTTGCCTGGACGCCTGGGCGTCTGGTCGCTGGGYGTCTGGGCACCAGGTCGCTGGGCATCTGGGAGCCTGGGCACCTGGTTGCTTGATGAGAATGGAGGAGATGGAGTGGCGTTCGACATCTGTAGAGAAGAGGGGACAGAGAGAGAGAGAGAGAGAGAGAGAGAGAAAGAGGGTGGGAAGGCTGGTATTGGTGAAGGCAAAGGGAGGAGGCGTCGGTTGGTGGCGGCTATGGTTAGGAGGTTTAGGTTTAGGGTTTTGTATGGGAAAAAGATGAATAGTAATCTTCATCTTTAAATAGTTTTTTTTTTTTAAAGCTAGCCTAACTAAAATTTCTTCATGGGCCATTTTTATTACTTAAACCACTAAGCCCAACTAAATTAAAATCTATTAGTTTTCTTTTGGCCAAAATCGAACTCTAAATCCGATTTTAGATTTGAATAAGAAGAGAACGGGCTTTAACGGGTAAAGTCTAAATTAATTAACTAAGACTTCTAATTAAAATAAAGTAATAAAATTTTAACTTTAAATAAACATACTCATACATTAACGCATAACAAATAATAAATCAAGGAAATAATTATTTATTTCTGATTGGCACATCGAACGTTATGACCTCCAATGTCCTTTTGCCATAAATTAATCAATTTGCTAATAATCATGAATACAATCTAATTAGTGAATTAGAACATAAATTGTCTATATATGTGTATATATATAGTTCGAAAGGAAAAACAGAAATTAAATCTCGGGTATTACAAAATACTAGGTCTCATTTGGTAAATCGAGGTTACAAAAACTCCCTAAATATGATTATTGGCCTTTAATTTATGCTATCCAAAGCCTACAAGGAATGGAATATTTATAATGTTATATGAAGCTTGGCTGCTGTCCTTTGAAAATTGATGCATACAGGAGATTATTGATAACTGCATATAGCATCCCTATTTTAACCCCTATTTTTTGTCAATTTTAGTTCCTTATGAATTATGCTATTATCCTTGGTTTATGACCTCAATTCTGATATCTCTTTTCTTATATATTTGAGAATGCAAAAGTAGTTATTTAAAACCTAAAATTTTGATCTCTAAGGATGTTTTTGTAGGATAACAAAAATGCTATAACATTTATAATCTCAAGGAATAGGTCTGAGGTGCATCTTCCAATAAATTATTACACATCCCTTGCATTTAATGAGGAATCTGAGTGAAAACGATGTAAAGAAAATGGTCTGCATTGATTTCAGAACTTTACCCAAAATGGCTAGACAAGGGACAGTATTGAGGACCACATTGCCCAAAATACACACTACAAGACGAATGTCTGCTGAGTTAGCATTGACTTTTCGTTCGTAAGCTCACTAGAGTGCAATGCCTAGCCATTAGGCTACAGTGGGCCATTTGTTATTTGGAACCCGATTACGTTCTCTTCCTTTACTTTTCCTTTTTCTCTTCACCACCCAGAGGGTGAATCATTACCTCCCTCCTAGAGAGTCGGTTCGGGTGCGCCGATTCGCCACGCCCTATTTCCCACTCAAATCCTTCATGGCGAGGTTTACACTCCTTTCCAAAAACCTTAACATTTTCAAAACTTAACATTTTCCTTTAAAATTTCATTTCCTAAACCATTCACCTTCTAAGTGTGTGAATAGCTCATGCAAAATGTGATGTAGAATTCTGACTACATGCTCATGATATGAAATACATACACCTTATAACATAACATAACATTCGACAAATAAAACAAGATATGAAACATAATAGCATTTCATTTGACAATACAGGATATGAGCACATTAACATTCCACACAATTATATACACATCATTATACAATCCCATACACAACATGTTTAAGCAACCAAAACAGTTCAATTACATTCATTCATAACGTAAATGAGATGTGAGGATTACTTACCCAGAGTCCTTTACGTAAACAGGTTCTTACTTAAGTTGCGAAGTGGACTCCTCCAATCGATCTCAACGTAAGGCCTCAAAATGACCTACTTGATTACAGAAAGAGGGTTTACTTAGTTCGATCGTCTGAACTTAGGTATTATGTGTTTAATCCAAAAATGTCCTTTATAAATTTATAAATCCATATTTAGTTCTCATATCATCGAACATTACATTTTAAGGGTACAATTCGACTTCTTAGCTCGGGTATAAACCTAATTATTTTCTCTTATAAATCCGCTTTAGGACATAATTATTTATAAGTGATACAATTCTAATATTAAGTGTTAGCGTTTTCACTTTAAAATTAACCATATCCAAATGTCTCGAGAATGGCGATAGGTCCTCGGGCATGCACTCAAGCGATGCGCATAACAGTGTCTGGGTGCCTGGGCATCGGGCGCTAGGCGTCGGTGAGCCTGGGCGTCAGGCACTTGGGCACCGGGCGCCTGTGCTAGTTGGGCATTGGGCGCTGTGCCTACAGGGCACTAGGCGCCTAATGTCTGTTGGCACCTGGTACTGCTGAGTACCGGGCCCTGTTCTTGGCCAAACAATTTAGTCGACTGGCTAATCTAGTTCTGGTTGACTTTCGACGACTCTAAAACCGGCGAGAGACTACCGGCGACGCGAGCAGCAAGGACAGAGGGCCAGAATGACGGCCAACTGTAAGGTTTTAGTTTCAATTCGAAGGGAAAAATTYGTTGAGTAGAGGGAGAAAAACATAGCAGCGGCAGATCTGGCAACGGCGTCACGCAGATCTCATTGCGCCGAGTAGGTAAACGGGTAACGACGGCAGGTCTGGCGACGATGTCGCACAGATCTAGTCGTTTCCACAAAAAAGGAGACGACGACGGCAGATCTGTGCCAGCTGTCGCACAGATAGGTCGCTCCTACGGAGAAGGAAGACGACGGCGGCAGATCTGGAGAATGATCGTGCAGACCTGGTCGCACCGAGAAGAAGAAGAAGAAGAAGATGGCTTACTGGATCTAGAAGTGGATCGCTTCGCGTTTGGTCAGCGCTGGCGTGAACCTCAGATCGTCAATCCGAGTCCAAGAGCGATAGAGGGAAGTCGGAGAATAGACTTAGGGAGGAATGGGCGATCTCCCGTGTGCACCTCGCAGCGACTCGAGCAGACAGCCTTCGCGACCCGCGCTGCGAGCGGCGTGGTTTGGTGCGGCAGCCGATCGCAAGTCGTGGTAAACAGTGGCCACTTCAAGCGTCAGCCGTGGAGGAAGGGAAGAGAGAAGGAGAAGCAAGGGAAAACCAAGACGAGTAGCGTCGGGTCAGGCAGAGGGGAAACAGGGACGATGGCAGCGGCGGCTACGGGGGGAAGAAGATGAAGGGTTCCTTTAGGGTTTTTCTTTTTCTTTTCTTTTCTTTTCTTTCTTTTTATTTTCTTATATATTTTCTTTTCTTTTCTTTTCTTTTMTTTTTTTCTTTTTTTATAATTTTATTTTGGATCGCAACTCAACTAGTCGGGCCTTCTCATCTAAATCTAATCAAAACCCATAAATTAAATGTAAAGGGCTTTCTTTTGATAAAAAAGCCCAACTTCCAACTAACTAATAAATAGGCCCACAAGTCGAGCCTTTAGCCAACGATAACTCTTATTTGACACGGACAACATTTCCGCACCTATTAAACGTGCGATTTAAAAATATTAATCTTATAAAATGTCCAACCCTGTTGGCACACAAATTTCATGTAAAATTAAACAAATTTAATAAAGGAAAAATTCGGGGTGTTACAAGATGCCCAAGATTAAGGTGGTTTAATCTCATATCAACTGCAATCCTTTGAGAATTAAAGGATTCAATTGAGGTTAGGAGGTTAAAACCACAACTTACCCACTTTCATAACTCAATATCAACAAAGAAAGTAACTAAGTATCATATCGATGAATGTATGGTTTATGTGATAAGTGAAATATGCAAAACAATTGCCAAGGGTTACAGAATAATAATCTTTAACCTGCGTGACTTGTCGCTACAACATTCTAATACCTGGCCAGGATAAGGATACTTATCTCACCAGTGAAAAACCTTACAGCATTAAGGAATTTCTAGAAGGATTACCATAGAAATGTGGTCTAATTTCCCTACATTCCCTACATTTGCATTGCAATTGGTTTTATATAAGATATTACATGGAACTGATGATCCGTGCTACAACATTCAGAATTGACTCCAACTTCTAACTATTGCAATTGACTTTTTACAGCTTTCTGTTTTACTTTTATTCACATTTACTTCTGTTATTTTACATTTTTTTACTTACTTTTGGTCATTTACTTTCCAGTCATCCCCATTAACTATCCCTTCTATTGCAACAACATTTTTTTATCACTTTTATACAAAGCTTACACAGTTTTTCCTTTCATTTAACTATCCTTGTGGGATCGACATCTTATTCAATTACTACTTTTGTGCCACTTATACTTGCTTATGTTCTAGTTTAATCACGACATATTAGATTCCAACAAGTTTTCGATGCTATTGCCGAGGATAAGCACAAATGAAGCCAAATTGTGTAAACCTTCCTACTTTCACATTTGTTAATATTTTTTTGGCTACCATGCTCTCGGGAATGTTAGTTTATGAGAACTAGAGCAAACACTAAATCAGAAATTCCTAAAGTATCTATCTTTGACAAGGACTCTGAGAAAATCATAAAAAAAGGATGAAAACAGTTTATGATGGAAGCATAGCAAGCAAATGGAACGGAGTAGCGTAATAATAATCCACCTCGAGTTAATGATGCAGCATTGCCAGATGAAAAAATTCGTGTTATAAGAGAATATGCCATACAATTTTTGCACGACCTGAATCTTGGCAATGTGAGACCTGAAATTTAATCCCATTAGTTTGAACTGAAACCAATCATGTTCCAAATGCTACATATAGTTGCACAATATAGTGGAATGACCACCGAAGACCCTCATCTATATTTAAGATTGTTAATGGAAGTGAGTGACTCGTTCCAAATCCAAGGCGTCTCAAAAGAAGCACTACGAATGAAATTATTGCCTTCTTCAATGAGAGATAGAGCAAGGGAATGTTTAGACTCTTTGCCTCCAAATTCTGTAACATCATGGACCGAGTGCTTTTATATTATATTTTTCCCTTGCTTAAGTAATTTCACTACTAGAAAAGAGGGCTATTGTTGACACAATTTTAATGACTCTTTTACAAAAGCGTATTAATAAATGGTCTATAATGATGCTTTTAGCTAGCGTGAGGATATATATAGAAAATGGCATCGTTTTACCCAATTTGTTTGATATGTTTTAATAAAATATATTTAAGTAAAAGGAAGAAGTAGAAGTGTACAAAATGATATTATTTAGTGACATTTTTATAAAGTATGGGGATAGGTAGTAACCAAAAGAAAAAAAAAAAAAAGGCAGAATGCCTAAAGTGAATTTTTTTTTCACCCTTTTCCCTCTTCCACTGCAGCTCCATCTCTACCATCACTCCTATCTCTTTCTCTTGCTTTTCAGCTCCTAACAACCCGCAGATTCTCTCTCTTGATTTCCCTATTTYATCATCTATTTCCAACTCTCTCTCAATTTCTCTCTTTCATCATCGATTTCGATCTCTCTTTGATATCCCTCTTTTTGCATTGTTGGCACTCTCAGACAGGAGAGGGAAATACTATAAATTAAGAGGGGAATCACAAAATCAAGGCACGATTAGCAGGGAAGCTTCATCAAGCTAATCATATATCAACTTGTTATAGGGTTTGCTATTTGTCCCAATTTTGTTGTTTTTCCTCCAAATATGGGTTGTGGTTGTAATAAATGTTTTCAATAGCTGCTTGATTTTTCCTTGATAAGGTGATAACATATATGTCGTAAGAAGGGAGCTAAAATGATGGTACAAAGAGGGAGTGCGTGAACCAGAAGAGTGGCCCAAGTCCATAAACCATAATCAGAGCTAAGTCAATTGCCTATTTCTTCAAATTTCAACCCATATTTATACATACACATTTTTGAAAGGTTCACTTGAAAATTTCAGAAAGCCATCATCCCTGTTCCTTTCTTGACTCTTCTGCATTATTTTTCCTTCTATTGGTGTTCAAGATTTTGGTGGAAACTGGAAAAGGATTTGCATGATGATGAAGGCTCGGTGTAATACCCAAGATTACTTTTTTCAGTTTCACGAATTATATATAATTTATATAATTTATATTCTAATCCACTATTTAATTTATTATAATGATTATTAGTGTTTTACTACGAAGTTGTAACATTTTATGTGCCAATTAGAAAGTCAATAACATATTTTTCTTATTGATCATCTATTTGTTGCATTATTGTGTGGGAATGTCTATTTGATTGTGAAATTCTATTGCTTTAATTTAATTCAGAATTTTATTTACTTAGTTAATTAATTTGCTATATAGTCCATTAAAGCCCATTCTCTTTTTATCCAAATTCTAAAGCTTTATTTTGATTTTGGTCTTGGCCCAAAGAAAACCCCTAAACTTCAACCTTTAAATGGTCCAAAATATTTAACAAGGCCCAAGTGTTTTAAAACATGGCCTAAAGTGTTACGGATGCCCAAGAACTTAATATGGCCCAAAATATTTAAWAGAGCCGAAAGTCAAAGTCTACCAAAAATGGCCTAAAGTTAAAAAAAAAAAAGAAAAAAGAGAATGAAGCCCTCAAAGTTGCCAATCTGGACTTGAAGGACATCTATGAAGGAGAGAAAAGAAGAACCAGAAAGAAAAAATAACAAAAACTTCTTCAGCTGCTATCTTCGATGTCCAAAGAAAGAGGGAAAAAAAAAGACAAAGAAGAACAAAGGAATTCGAGAATACAGCCACCATTCTTGGGGGTTCGTTGCATCTGAGAGAGAGGGAGAGAAAACAAAAAAAAAAAAAAAGAAAAAGAGAAGAATCTGGGAAAACGAAAAGAGAAGAAAAAGAAAGGAAAAGGACAAGCTAAAATTCCTGACTTCTGCAGTGAGAGAGAGAGAGGAGAGAGAGATGGGCGAAGGAGCTGAAGAAAGAAAGAAAGATGAAGGGAGAAGAATCAGGAGAGGCTTGATCGATGAGAATCCGTCATTGTCGCAACTCCCTATAGCCAAGCCTCAACTTGTTGATCTCCTGGATAAGTTGTATGCTTCCACCCAAGAAACTCTTTTGTTTTGACAGTATACCCCTTTTCTTTGAGTAAATTTTTTGGTTTTACTGGTATGAACTGCTAATGCTTATGTTTCTCGAATGGGTTGTTATGTGGTCTCTGTGTGATTTGTTCAAATACTGTTACTCAAAGTACCTAAAAAATAATGCGGACTTAAATTGCATMATGTTTTTGGGATTGGTATGAATTTATCTTTGTTAATTATTGCTATTTGTGATTTTTTCTWTTTAATAAGTTTAGAGAGTCTTGCACTTTTATGGTGCTTTATGAATGCTTTAAATAAATGATTCTATGAGAATATGACTAAGTACGTACATTGTTGTTTTAGGTTCTTGATAGATGTTCTGAGACATTGTTATCTGAATCTTGAATATTTTCCTWGTTAGAACTATTAGTGGTTACTATTAGTTATTGGAAATGAGATGTTTGAGGAAGATGCAATTCAAACCATGTCTTGGTTCAATTATTCGTACTTAGAGTATGTCAATTCATTTTAGGTAAGTTCCTTTAGATAAGCTTAGCATATATGCTTTCAAATAAAGAATAGGTATACATATTCATTTTAGCTAAAAACTTTTATTATATACGTGTAAGATTAAAATTTTATATTATAGTAAAACGTTTTAAAGAAGGTCTGTTATGAGTGTTGTTTTGTAATTAAAATATGATAATTGGCACATTGACATTGTGTRCAGCCAAGGGACTCCGCTTGCAATTAAAATAAAGTTTATTACGTTAAGGAGTTCAAGTAAGTAAACTCCCTTCTTTTTAATCCAATGAAGAACTTCTACTGTAAATGTAATGTGAGTTATGTGTTCTTTAAAGTATGCAAAATACCACCTATTGACATGCTAGAACTTTAAATTTGGAGTTTAGCTACCCGGTCTATACTCATGAGCATATAATCTGTCATTATATTGCACCATTTTTGACAAGGGGCATGTTTATTCATCCAATAAGGTGAATGTTTTCAAGAATAAATTTTGGAAAATGTAAACTTTAATGTTGAAAGATTTCCAAACATTAGGGAAAGAGGAAAAAGGGTGTAAGCCTAAGCCATGAAAGGTGTGAGTGGTAAATGGGGCGCGGGGGACCAGCACACCCGACCTAACCCTCTTTGTAGGGTTAAAATGAAAGTAAAATTAACCTCTTGTGAGGTGTATGTGAATGTAATATTTAATCAAATGTTGACAGCTTTGCGGTGCTATCGATAGAAAATTATCTGGTTCTAAATAATAATTGCCAATTGCAGAGTTTAATGACTAGGCGATACACCAAGTGAGTTTACGTTAGAAATGGAAGACTTAGAAAGTTAGATGGAATGAAATTCTGAACTTCATAATAGATAATGTATGTCATAAGCATTCATGCATGAGCATTACTTACTGAGCTTTATAGCTCACTCCTTTCCCCTTATTGTACATTTTAGTTGATGATTAGCCACATGGTATGCTGAGATCGCTTGGAAGTAGGCTTTGATACCAAAACATTATTTTCTTTAATTGAATTTTATTGATTAATGGAGTTAGTGGTTGAAATTTTCATTCGTTTATTAATTTATTCTTTCAAAAGTTTCTCTAGATTATGAATAAATGAGTATATTTTGTTGGTAGATGGATTTGTTAGGGGTTGAAATTGAAATGTTGATGTAGAGTATTTGTGGAGGTTTTTGTGTTGAGTTTTTCTTTTTGCATAAAGGTTAGATATGTATATATTGTAGGGGTGACTCTACTGAAATTTCTGTAACCACTTTCTATTCAAAGTGAAAAAGAAAAAAATTATTTTCCCTAGTTTCCGCATATATGTGAGGGGCAATCACAAAACATTCTTGGATTAGGGTAGTTCATCATTTTGGGGTGTTACAATTTTGGTATCAGAGCTTAGGTTTCAAAAGCGATTCTATACATTCTATAAGATATAAAATATATATAATCTTTTGAAAGGTATATTGGTATCAGGTCATACCACTAGCATTTCTTCCTGGATCATCTGGTAAAGTTGTGTTTTCATTTAAATTATTGATCGACGTTAAATGTTCAATTGTCATAAGTACTTGTTTTGTCTATGTTTAGAATTCTTATGCATATGGTTTTTCCTAATTCAGTAATGGCCCATACAACTCATTCACAAGCTCAAGAAGGGGTGCTTCAAGCCCAAAATGAAGGAATAGGCAATACCCCAATTGCTCAAGGAACTCTAATGACCATGGTTGCTTTTATGCAAGCAATGGCTTCTTTGAGAAAGCTAGCCATCAAGGAGGAATGAAAAACGGGAATACAAGAAGATTTATGAGTTCAAAAAACTTGCTCCGCTGTTGTTTTCGGGCATCATTGATCCACTGAAGGCTGAGAAGTGGTTGACAGAGATTCAGAAAGCTTTCTCCATCATGTGACGCATGGATGGGGAAAGGTTGATTTCGCTGCTTAAATGCTCCACGGAGAGGCATGGTTTAGCACTAGCATGAGGAGGACACTAGCCCTTTCACTTGGAATATGTTTACTGAAGCCTTTAACAATAAATATTTTCTTATGAGCGTTCGCCAGTAGAAGGAGCGGGAATTTGTAGGGTTGGAATAGGGAAGTCAAACTGTGAGCAAGTATGAAGCCAAGTTTGCACGATTAGCTAAGTTTGGTTCGACTTGGTTGCAACTGAAGATATGAGGTCAAGGCGTTTCGAAGAGGGACTCAGGTCTCAAMTTAAATTGGCAGTAATTTTGTTTGAACTTTCCACATACTGGGAAGTTGTTAACAAATCTCTTTTAGTAGAAAGGGCATAAGTAATGAGTAAGGAGGAGAATAGAAGTCAACCGATCAGCCATAAATTAAAAGGTGGGAACTCCAAAGACTGGGTTAAGGGTGGTCAGAAGAGGAGATAACTAGGGAAATAAATAGGATTACCAACAGAACAAATAGTAGAAGAAGACTTACCCGAAATGTGGCAAGGAACATTTGAGTGAATGCCTTCTAGGCAAGGAGGTATGCTTCAAGTATGGAAAGCCAGGACATTTTGCAAACGAGTGTAAGCCAACCTACTTTAATTGTGGAAAGCTRGGACATCTAGCCAAGGATTGCAAGGAGAAAATGAAACTACGCAAGCAAGTGTCTTCACTATGATGAAAAAGGAGGTAGAGGAAGCACCAACTATAGTATCAGGTACTCATAGTTTAAATATTGCATTAAATCAATTAATATAGTAAAAAATTGCATGCCTATAAGAATAACTTGTCATGTAGACACCTTGTCTGTATGTAATATACTTGCTACCGTACTATTCAACTTAGGAGCTACCCATTCCTTTGTTCATCCTACGTCTACTGAGAAACTTCAAAACTTGCTTACACATCTGGATACATAGTTTAGTGTGTCTAGATTTATTCTTTCAAAAGTTTTTTTCTAGATTATGAATAAATGAGTATATTTTTGTTGGTAAATGGATTGTTGGGGGTTGAAATTGAAATGGTGATGTAGAGTATTTGTGGAGGTTTGTGTGTTGAGTTTTTCTTTTTGCATACAGGTTGGATATGTATATATTGTAGGGGAGACTCTACCAAAATTTTCGTAAACCTCTCTCTATTTAAAGTTAAAATATAAATTTATTTCCCCTAATTCCTGCATCTATGTGAGGGGAAATTACTAAATTTCTTGGGTTAGGCTAGTTCCTAATCGGGGGTGTTACACTCAGGTTCTATTTTTGTTTTCTTTATGCCTTTTATTCCTTCTTCCTGATCTCTTTCCTCTTCAAATTACGGGATGAGAGTATAGATAAAAAAGCATAACTTTATTTTTTCCTGTTCTTCCTATTGTTTTTGCAAAATATTGGAAAATGTAGATCAAAGCCTATTTTTTCCTCCTTTTATCAGAAAAGGACTGGTTTTCAAATTCAATGAAGATGCTTCATCTGCTTACTTTAATCCAATGCTGGTTGAGCAAATCTCTTAGCAGCCTAGATTTGTTCTCTCTCTCTCTCCCTCTCTCTCTCTCTCTCTCTCTCACATTCTCTCTTGACATATCTTGTCCCCATGACTATCTATATAAAATTTAAGTGGGGAAGTATAATGGCTTGTCTGCCTTTTAGTTCATTCTATGCAAAGTCACTGGATACATGCCCCGTTTTCAAAGTATTGTTCTTGGTTGTATTATATTGATAATAATAGAATTTTTATTTCTTAATTGGCAGAGTATAAGATATTTTGACTTTATACACATGGGCTATAAGATAGTTAAAATTTATTAGTCTCACATAATTACTCTATTTTTTAAAGGTAAAATCTTGATTCCTTTATGGTAATTCTCTATGTCATTCATTAATATGTTTCATATTTCGAGTTTTTTCAGCTTCTCTCTGATGTGATTTTAGTCAAAAATGCGTAAATTGAAGCTTTTTGGCCAGTATATTTTATGCCCTCTCGTATTATATCGACAATGTTTTCTTTTGTTCATTATCTACTTTTCTTGAATAACATAGGTTTCTAAATGAAGTCAAGTAGAACTTTGCAAGGATTTTAAGAAGGAAAAATGTTGTCTTTCTGATACTTTTCATCTGTCCTCTCTACACCAAATCTGTGATGTTTTTATTGGTTTTGCATAATTCAGATGTGAAGTCCTTGTCACATTATTCTCCCRGTCAAAAAGTAAGTATTAATTCTCATTATTTTCTTGTTTTTGTTTGGTCTTCCCTTTAGACTTTAGAAATTCTTTTTTTTCTTCTTGTGAAGGTTGTTTTGGGGCCTAGAAGATCAAGAATGAGAATGCACAGAAGAGATACAAGTCTTGAAGGTAATGCATTACATTTATCATCCTAAAGGGTTCCTTATCTCGGTGAAAAACATTACAAGTCCTGAAGGTAATGCATTGCATTTATCATCCTAGATGATTCCTTGTTGAGGTGAAAAATGTTCATAACTAGTCCTTCATGCATACAAGTTTATCATCTAATTTCGACATCGAAAAGATTAAGCCACAATAGAACGAAAAATATRTCCATGGAGACACTAATATTTCAGCTAAAGACAGTGCAAATAACAAATAAAAGTTGCAAGAAATGCAACAAGTATCATTTATCACTTTTGGGCACAAAATTGATATGCAATAGCTAGGTTCTTTTACTCCTTTGTAGGCAAAATATGCTATCTTCCAATGAACATAGAGCTGGAAAAGCACAAGAATGATCATGAAGCATGTGATGACCTCTATTTTATACTAACTAAACCATTTAAATACAATGATAACTATCATAATGGCAGGACAAGAAGTTGGATCTGTCCTCGTAGGAGGGAAAATGAGCCTATGTCCTCTTAGAGCATAGAGCTCAAAGATTAAAAGAAATTTCTCTTACTATTGTGGAGCTAGTAGGATGGTGAATCTGCACAAAGATAAACCATTCATAACATGTGGTTGAGTGTGAAATCTTTAGAATATATA